>JAPCYS010000653.1:0-38390 GCA_028641055.1 Alopecurus myosuroides
GTCTTCCGGCGGGCAGCTCGCGGGCGCGGTGGCAGTGCATGACGGCGGCGCGGCACGAGCGGAGGCGGAGCGCAGGCGGCGGCGGCTCGCTTCCGGCTGCTTTCCGGTACGCTCCGTGGCGGCGCGACGGCGAGCTCGAGCAAGGGAGTGTCAATGGAGGTTGGAGGCGAAAAGGGCGAGTGGGATGAGGAAATGGAACGTTAGGTTTAGGTTACCCCCTGGGGCACCTATTTATAGGTGCGGGTGGGGAAACCTAGGTTAAGTGGGCGGGAGCCAGAAATTTCGGGAGGGCTACCCGTCCGGATTTTTTGGGATAGACATTAAAGTACCCGTGCGTGATATCCGGAAAGGATCAGAAGCAAATCACTTCCGCAATATTCGGACTGATTAGCGAGCGGAGTGAGCCGGGTCTTCTGTGTTTTCCTCGGAATATTGACCCGTGAAAATGAAAGGGAATTCGGAGAAAGCCGGGTTGCTATATGGACCACCAGTGGAGTTAGGCCTAGCTGTTTATCAAAGCAACCTAACCCGGCCCCTTGTGAATTTGTATGTTTGTTATTTTTGCAGGGAATAGCATGCGCTTCAAGGAGGATCCCGTGAAGCCCAAGCTATTCTGGGGACTACTGATGGAGGGATGATAACCCGGTAGGCTAACGCCAAGGTGTAACTCGGCCCAAAGGGAGCTGCGCAAGACCCGGCTTAGGAAAGAAGAGTTTCTAGAAGGCCCAAGAGTGTAGGCCTCGCAACCCGGATTGTGGGTTTCGATAAGGAAGCTTAGGGTTTGTAAGCGGTACCCGGGTAGGACTCCGAGTCTGCCTTGGATAGGAAGCCAGGGGGTCCGGATATTATATAAGCCGGCCCCTATGGTTAGATTAGACACGAGACACACGAGATCCAATAGCTATTCGAGTATCCTTTGTAATACCAGAGTCGAGATAATAAAGATCCAGATCGGAGACTCGGCGTCTTGATTGCCGGCTACCAGATCGTTTCATCCCCATGATTTCCCCTGAGCAAAACCCTCTCCCAAACACTAGAGTCGATTTACCCCAAGATAAGTTACCCCTGGTAACGTCTGCCGTGATTATCCCACGGCAATCTCAGCTCTCGTGTTATAGGGGATACTCGAATAACTAGTAAAAACTCGTCTTGGGCATAAGGATTATCCTGGTTCAGCCTCTCCATTGGAGATAATAGCCTACTTCCAGCTGGGATCTTATTAGCTATCGATCTAGAGGCCCGGACTGCAATGTCGCCGAGACCCCAAATCTTGGGTTACAAATATCGCCGAAACCCCAAATCTAGGCTCGGGCTGACTCTCGCTGAGACCTGGAATTTGGCTCGGGCTGACTCTTGCCGAGACCTGGAATTTGGCTCGGACTGACTCTCGCCGAGACCTGGAATTTGGCTCGGGCCGACTCTCGCCGAGACCTGGAATTTAGGGTTTCTACTCGAAATCTCTTAGTCTCTATGACCTAGGAGCCTGCTTATATGGGCGGCTGGTCTCCTGGTCGTACAAGGTAAAAACTGGGTCATACCATATTAAGAGTCCTAATCTAGGTCTCCTTCCTGACCAGGCTTGGTCTCCTGGCCGGGTCTCCTTCCAGACCAGGCTTTGCCTCCTGGCCGGGTCTCCTTCCAGACCAGGCTTTGCCTCCTGGCCGGGTCTCGCTTCTGGCTGGTCATACTTTCTTCGTCCTTAGGGGTATCAGGTTATCTTTCCCCCAACAGTAGTCCCCAAGTTTAAGCTGGATTCGAGCTGGTCTTGTTCTCCTTCATGATCTTGATTTTAGGCTTCATGTTTCAGGTGAAGCAGCGAGCTCGATCATCCAGGTTAAACTCCTGAAATAAGACAAATAATACATAAAAGGATAAAACCCGGTTATTCTTCCTGAGTTCATACGCCTCCAGGTTTATCTCAATAACATCCCATAAATCATGTTTCTTTCTGGGTTCATATGCCTCCAGGTTACCGAGATGGGTCCTCTCAATATGTCGATGGTTTAGATGACCCTTTTGCAAACCTTTAACTATAAGCTGGTTTTCGCATGGATTATCACTGCTGTACTCACTCTGTAAAACAGGGTCAGTTAAGTCCCCATGGGCATCATAACTGATTGAGATTACAGGAGAACAAACAGGCCATATAAGTGCAAGTCACATCGAGCTTTAAGCAAGATAGGCAAGAATTATACTGGCGGCATAAAAGCCAGGTCTTAGAATTGCAGCTACAAACTATTCAAGTAAGAGCCCCCAAGACCCGGATCAATGTTTATAAAGTAAAGGCTTAATTGTGCAACATTACCCCATTGATCCGCATACTGTTGTGAAGGACTCTTGGGCACGCTAACCGAAGTTGCGAAACGCTCTTGGACCAAGCTAATATTTAGCGAAGCACTTTGGGCAACACTAACTGAAGTTGTGAAGCACTCTAGGACTAAGCTTATATTAGTAGAATATTTTACAATATCGCGAAGCACTCTCGGGCCAAGCTAATATAAATATTTGTGAAGCGCTCCTGGCCATGCTAACCGAAGTTGCGCAACACTCTTGGGCTAAGCTAATATAAAATCATACTCAAAATCATCGGGGATTGAACCTGACGCACGTACCATGCCGATGAAGACGTTGACCCGGCCGATTGTGACGACAGATCCGGATTCCAGCAGATCCGACTCTGGCCCCCAGCCAAAATCGTCTACCATCTTCTCTCCTTCGAG
The DNA here is from genome assembly GCA_028641055.1 of Alopecurus myosuroides. Classification (NCBI taxonomy): domain Eukaryota; kingdom Viridiplantae; phylum Streptophyta; class Magnoliopsida; order Poales; family Poaceae; genus Alopecurus; species Alopecurus myosuroides. The sequence goes on from JAPCYS010000653.1 coordinate 2,721, forward strand.
GTTGGTGTATATCTCGCCGATGACGAGGTTTTTCATGTTCTCCCGAGTTTCTCCCGTGATGTAAACACATTTGGACGCAGGCCCCACGGTGGGCGCCAACTGTCGTGGGATAATCACGGCAGACGTTACCGGGGGTAACTTATCTTGGGGACCCGACTCTGGTGTTTGGGAGAGGGTTTTTCTCAGGGGAAATCATGCTGATAATCGATCTGGTAGCTCTGGCAATCAAGTCGCCGAGTCTCCGATCTAGGGTTACAGTCTCAGCTCTCGTGTTACAGGGGATACTCGAATAACTAGTAAAAACTCGTCTTGGACACAAGGATTATCCTGGTTCAGCCTCTCCATTGGAGATAATAGCCTACTTCCAGCTGGGATCTTATTAGCTATCGATCTAGAGGCCCGGACTGCAATGTCGCCGAGACCCCAAATCTTGGGTTACAAATATCGCAGAGACCCCAAATCTAGGCTCGGGCTGACTCTCGCCGAGACCTGGAATTTGGCTCGGGCTGACTCTCGCCGAGACCTGGAATTTGGCTTGGGCTGACTCTCGCCGAGACCTGGAATTTGGCTCGGGATGACTCTCGCCGAGACCTGGAATTTGGCTCGGGTTGACTCTCGCCGAGACTTGGAATTTGGCTCGGGCTGACTCTCGCCGAGACCTGGAATTTAGGGTTTCTACTCGAAATCTCTTAGTCTCTATGACCTAGGAGCCTGCTTATATGGGCGGCTGGTCTCCTGGTCGTACAAGGTAAAAACTGGGTCATACCATATTAAGAGTCCTAATCTAGGTCTCCTTCCTGACCAGGCTTGGTCTCCTGGCCGGGTCTCCTTCCAGACCAGGCTTTGCCTCCTGGCTGGGTCTTCTTCCAGACCAGGCTTTGCCTCCTAGCCGGGTCTCGCTTCTGGCTGGTCATACTTTCTTCGTCCTTAGGGGTACCAGGTTATCTTTCCCCCAACAAAACCCCAGATGCCTCCACGACCAGATCCAACCCAAGAAGCGTTCCAGCAGATGCTGGCAGCCCAAACTCAGTTGATGCAGATGATGACTCAGTTCATGCAGCACAACAACAACAACAATAACAACAACAACAACAACAACCCTCCACCACCACCACCTCCAGTGGATAGGCTTACCAGATTCCTCAGGCTTAGGCCCAACAAGTTCTCCACTGCTACAGAGCCCATGGCGGCTGACGACTGGCTCCGTTCAGTTAGCAAGGACTTGGTTGCTTGCGAGTGCAGCGATGCGGAGAAGGTCAAGTTCACCGCACATCTACTGGAGGGACCAACCGCAATGTGGTGGGAGACATTCCAGATCACCCATCCTGTGGAAGGTCTGGACTGGGACACATTCAGAGATGGCTTTCGTAATGCCCACATCTCATCAGGCATTATGAACCTCAAGAGGGATGAGTTCCGCACTCTGAAGCAAGGTGGAAGGACCCTGAAGGAATACATGGATGATTTCTATGCACTGTCCAGGTATGCCCCAGAGGACATCGATACTGATGCCAAGAGGAAGGAGAAATTCCTGAATGGACTCAAGGGAGAATTGAAGATACCACTATCTGTGGCATATGCTCCAAACTACCAGACACTGCTTGACCAGGCCATCACCCTGGACAACAACATCAACAAGGAGGAGAACCGCAAGAGGAAGTTTGGGAATGGAAAGAACCACACTGAAACCTCTCACAAGAGGCATCGCTCTTCTGAGAATAGTGGAGGCTATAGTGGCCACAAGCATGGAGGCCATTTCAACAGGAACAATGGCCACACATTCAATGGTGGGTACAGAGGCCATAGTTCCAATGGAAATTACAATGGTAATCACAACGGCCATCGTAATGGACATCATAATGGAAACAATGGACATCATCACTCAAACTCCAATGGAAAAAGGGACTTGTCTGATATCACGTGCTTCAAGTGCAAGAAGAAGGGACACTATGCTGATCAGTGCACTGAACCAAAGGCTATTGAAGCTCCTAAGCATAATCCATTCCAGAAGGGGCAAGTGAATCATCTGGACGTTGAAGAAGTGATGAATGAACCTGACGCTGTGATGGGTACGTTTCCACTCAACTCCTTTACAACATTATTCTTATTTGATACTGGAGCATCGCATTCATTCATATCAAAGGCATTTGTGGATAAAAATAAAATACCCACCAAGTCAATAGGAAAAGTAATCCAAGTGAGTTCCCTAGGTGGTGAGATGTCAGTAAATACTGAATGCGGAATACTAATTCTAGAAATTGGAACTCACAAATTTCCAACCCACCTAGTAATCCTACCATCACAAGGACTAGATGTTATCTTGGGTATGGATTGGATGACTACCTATGGAGGAGTCATAGACTGTGTCAGTAGATCAATCACACTATCAACCCCAGAAGGGAAGAGAATTAGGTACAAACCCCATTTGGAACCTAAGGATATTAGCCTAAACTATCTTAAGGGGGTTAGCCTACACCATCTTAAGGAGGTTAGCCTAGACCAAGTGTCTGTGGTGAGAGAATACCCAGATGTATTTCCAGATGAGCTACCAGGAATGCCCCCGGATAGAGATGTGGAATTTCTGATTGATTTGCTTCCGGGCACATGCCCTATAGCAAAGAGACCTTACCCTATGTCCACTGATGAATTGAAAGAACTCAAAAAGCAACTTGAGGAGCAGTTAGGTAAAGGTTTCATAAGAGAAAGTTCATCTCCTTGGGGAGCACCAGTTCTGTTTGTGGAGAAGAAGGACAAAAGTCAGCGTTTGGTTATGGACTATCGTTCGTTGAACGAGGTGACAATCAAAAACAAGTACCCACTACCTAGAATCAATGACTTATTTGACCAGTTGGAAGGAGCTAGTGTGTTTTCCAAGATCGACCTACGGTCTGGATATTTCCAACTCAAGATTAGGGAACATGATATTCCCAAGACTGCTTTTGTCACTAGATATGGTTCATATGAGTATACGGTGATGCCCTTTGGCTTAACCAATGCCCTATCATACTTCATGAATATGATGAACAAGGTGTTCATGGAATTCCTCGATAAGTTTGTCGTAGTCTTCATTGACGACATACTAATCTACTACAAGAGTGTTAAGGAACACGAGAAACACCTTCGTGTGATAATGGAGAAGCTGAGAGAACACAAGCTATATGCCAAGTTTAGCAAGTGTGAGTTCTGGTTGGGTGAAGTAGGATTTCTAGGGCACATTGTGTCTAAAGAAGGAATTGCAGTAGACCCCTCAAAAGTTACTGCTGTAACAGAATGGGAACCACCCAAGAATGTGGGAGAAATCTGTAGCTTCTTAGGCTTGGCTGGTTACTATAGGAGATTCATTGAAAATTTCTCCAAGATCGCCAAACCAATGACTGAGCTATTGAGGAAAGAGAAGAAGTATGATTTGACTGAAACCTGTGAGACCAGCTTTCAAGAGTTGAAGAAGAGACTAGTGTCTGCACCTGTTTTGTGTTTGCCTGATCTGGAGAAAGAATTCCAAGTTTACTGTGACGCTTCACGTCAAGGATTAGGAAGTGTACTCATGCAAGGAGGTAGAGTTGCAGCTTATGCTTCAAGGCAACTTAAGAAACATGAAGTCAATTACCCCACACATGATCTTGAACTGGCTTCAGTGGTTCATGCCTTGAAGACATGGAGACACTATTTAATGGGGAAACGTTGTGAAGTTTTCACTGATCACAAGAGTTTGAAGTACATCTTCACTCAGAAGGATTTGAACATGAGACAAAGGAGGTGGTTGGCTGTCGTGGGATAATCACGGCAGATGTTACCTGGGGTAACTGATCTTGGGGCAAGACGACACAGGCGTTTGGGAGAGGGTTTAGCTCAGAGGAAAACATGGTGCAATTCGATCTGGTAGCCGGCAATCAAAGTCGCCGAGTCTCCGATCTTGATATAATAACTCAACTCTGGGATTACACTTGATGCTCGATATCACACGATATTGCTAGGGTTCTTAGATCTCTGCCTAGACTAGACCTGGGGGTCGGTTTATAAAGCACCCGCACCCCCTGGCTTATTCTCCAAGGCGCATCCTGAATCCTACCCGGACCCGGCGCACAAACCCTAACTTTCTCCTACCATAACCCACAATCCGGGTTACTGGGCCTACAAGTTTGGGCCTTCACAGATTTCCTTATCCTTAGCCGGGCCCTGTGCACCATCCTTTGGGCCGGGTTACTCCTTGGAGTTTGGCATACCGGGTTATCGTCCCCCCGTCAGTAGTCCCCAGAATAGCCTGGGCTTCATGGATCCTCCTTGAAGCGCTTGCTATTCCCTGCAAAGATATCAAACGTACGGGCATATAGAGGCCGGGTTAAGATGTTTTGATATTCAGCTAGGCCTTACTCCATGGTGGCCATATAGTAATCCGGCTCTTTCCCAATTACCCAACTTACTTTCCCAGATAAAATCCCAAAATGTCAAGATTTCGCACTCGATAATCGACCCTGATATCGCGGGGTTAATTGCCTTCTTCCTTTTATCCAGATGCCTTGCACGATATTTGGCGCATATCTCGCCAAAACTCAAATTAATAGCCGTTTACTTCCGTAACTCCTGGCTCCTGCTCACTGAGCTAGGCTTATCCATTCGCACTATAAATAAGCCCCTTAGGGGTGACCCGAACCCTAACGGCTCATTTCCCCCACTCCATTCCTTTCTCCCTCTGAGCTCTCTCTCTCACTGAGCGCCACCATGGAAATTCCGCACGCATCATCGGAGCTCATCGGCCGGAGGCTGCGCTCCGCCACTGCTCGCCCCGCGCCGCCGCCAAGATCCGCCGGCGAATCCTCATCCGGCCCATCAAGAACCGCGAAGGGACACCAGGCCTGCGCCATCTGCCTCCGCAAGGCTTCCCTCAGATCTCCTCCGGTAAACCTTTTGCACCTATCAATTTGCCCTTGCAACTTTTGACTTTACCTCAGATTAGATCCAAGTCAGCCCGCCACGGATTTCTCAGCTATGCCGAATTAGGCTACCCATAATCTCTTCTAGCTTGCCCAAAGGATAAAGCGCGTACTCCAATCCACTCTCCTACTACCCGCAATCATTATTCTTGCCACAAATCTGAAGATAGAACTTCCAATCTAGGCTCGAACTACCCGGAGTTTCCGCCTTTGCATCAATCACCCGGCTGGACCTTTCCTTTCTAGTTCCTTCCATTCGCGTTAAGTGCCTAAGCAGCCGTCCATTGTCTTCAAAAAACTTCCTCATCATTTAGATCCCATAATTTTCGCCATAATGCTTGACACCCGGGTAATTTCGAACTTTGCTCTGCGAACTAACACCCGGATCACTCGCAATTTTTCATATCTCATATTACCCGGCCTATACTTGGCCGGCTCGCAACTTCCATGTCTTAATCCTCTTTTATCTTGTACTTTGCAGCTCAACCACATGGCTCCCAAGAAGCAGGGGAAAACTCCAACCAAGGCTAAAGCCACCAACTCCATATCCGCCAACTGGGTGCGGTCTACGGTCACAAAGGCCAAGTTAGAGGAGCTGGTGGAGCTGGGAGTTCTTCCTTCTCAAGAAGGTATCCAGTGGAGGGTGCCGGGTAAGGAGACCCGGCCTACCCCAACAAAAGACGAGGTAATCTGTTTCGTGGAGCATGTGACCCGGGGTTTTCGACCGCCGGGTCACCCCTTTTTCCGTGATATCCTTAGTCACTACGGCCTTCGTGTCTTTGACATTGGACCCAATTCCGTACTAAACATTTCCATTTTATTGTCCTTTCCGAATCCTACTTGTGCACTCCGCCAAGTCTAGCTCTTTTATTGAGCTTTTTCAATGCAAACCGTGCCGCAAAAGCGGTGATGGGGCGCTTCTCGCTTGCGGCGGGGTTTCTATCCAGCGCCGCAAAAAACTCTCTGATGCCACCCTCACCCTTAATTCCCATGTCAAGCATTGGCAGCTCTCATACTTCTATTGCCAAGACACTTCCCCACCCGGCCAAAAGAAACTTCCGGGTTATTCGGAGGGTCTCCTTGACATTTCTGATAAGTTTAGTGCCTTCGCCCCTGACTCGGACAGGGAGGCAATTCAACCTTTACTAGCCAAAATCGCCACTCTCACAGCCCAAGGCCTCATCGGGCTCAACCTGGTGAAGACCTGGGTCGACTTCAGGATTCAGCCCAATTCCATCCGCACAAAGTTGATGTGCGAGTATTCAGGGGAACCTTCAGACCCGCTCCGGTACTCCGACAACATCTTCGCAGCTGGCGACACTCATAAAACCATCAAGGGTTTTTTGACAGAAAAGCTCGAGGTAATCCGGAACATATCCGGGTTAGAGCCCTTCACACTTGAGAACCAGCCCCCAAGGTAAAAACCCGACTTTGATGCCTTTACCTTCGTTCTTTCCACTTGATACAGTTGATAACCCTTGCACTAACGCCTTTCAGGCTGATGATGACTTTTGGAAAACCAATGCCTCCCCTAGCTCCGAAAGTCCAGAGGAGCAAGAGACTGTTAACTCGGACGAGGGTACTCTCCGAATTTTATTTGATTCCCTTAAACTCACCATAACCCCTTCATTTCCAACCATAACTTTGATGATACTCAGAACAAGAAGATGACGAGGAAGAATACTCTGATGGCAAAGTAGAATCCGCCAGCGACGAGGAAGAACTGGAGCCGACAATCAAAGTCGGATCCAAAAGAAAAGCTCAAGAGGCCACTTCCAAGGTTTCGTATCCCTCCTCGCATTCAATTCGCATTACCTTAATGATACACCTGAGCTATCTTGACGTTATTCCACTGGCCATTCTTGAAGGAGTCGCCCATGATCAAGCGTAGGTCAACTCGAAATCACCCGGGTGACGATGCCATTAACCCGGGTATTCATCGACCCCCACTCGGCGGGCTGGTAATTACTCTATCTTTTCTCGGTCAGCACATTCTCCTTGAACCATTCTTATATGACATTTAACCTGACAATTTCCAGCCTCTCCCGAGTCTGATGACGGGTTTCCTTGTGACTTTGCGGTGAACACCGGGTAAGATCCCCTTTCAGATGCTCTCCCACACTTCATCACCCTTTCCTGACTGCGTATTTAACTGCTTCCTGATAACATCTACAGGGCCACGGTCATTGTTAGCGACCAAGAGGATATGGAAGACGAGGGCCCGGGTAAGGGGAGCCCGGCTGACAAGACTACAGCCGCATCTAGCGGTGAAAAACAAACCTCGCCGATAAAACCGGACACACAAGAAGCTGAGTATCCGATTGCTTCCCATGCAAGCAAGAAGAAAAAAGCCACAACCTTGGGTGCAGAAGGAGTATCGGATTCCAACGCACAAATGACCCGGGTTCCGCCTCCCTCTAGGAAGAAAACCTCTTCTCGGAATTTCCAAGGCCCCGGGTCTTCTGATACGGATAAAGATACTTTTGATCAATTGATGAACACGCTCCTTACTATGAAGGCTTCGGAGAGCGAGATTTTAGAGCGCATGGCTGCAAGGCACCAGGTAAGAGCACTTGGCATATCATATTGTATATCTAGTCCCCAATTTCCGAGTATGACTTGCAAAAGTTATGCTTGGTACTTTACGCCATATTCGACTTACCATAACATCCAACTGGTGCTTGCATTCCTTGCTACTTACAGGCACAGATAACCCGGTCTGACGAAACTGTACTTAGGACCGAACAACTTCTTCTTGCCGAGATAAAACGAAGAGAAATCCTTGAGGATGACATGAAAACTTTGAAGAAGGATTTTTCCAAATGCAAGAAGGAGTGCACTGCTGCTCAGACCAAACTGAAGAAATTATCGGACCAAGTGTCCGACACTTATCAGATCTTACTTAGTAAGTTTTTGCTATCGACTAATTTCATACCTTTGCTTTATTATATCATACTCGGGATTTATTGATACGTTCTTTCTTTTGTTACAACTATAGGTGCCAACCTTGCGGCCCCGGAGGAGGACGCCGTTGCAAAGGCTAGGACCATAAAGACTGTGCTCCGGACTTTCTTTGCCGGCACAAAATTTATATTGGATGCCGTGAAGTGGCCCACGGAAGTATATCCGGGTGAAGAAAACCTCGTCCAAGCCTGCTCCACTGTGCCTGGCTGGATTGAAATCTGGAAGCGCTCGTCATGCCGTATTGTATAACCCGGGCTTTTACCTTGGCCAAAGCCTTCTTTCCGAAGCTTGACCCGGCGAAGATAATATCCGGGTTTCCCGAATTCAAGGCGGATGGCTCCAAATTTACACCCAAAGATTTCAAAACCATTCAGTCCGCAGTGCGCCCCTCGGCCACCACTTTGGCCGATAGCTTGGACCTGAACACGATAATGAGTGCGTATGACGCCGATAGCCAAATTATCACAGAGGAAGCACCCCCGCCCTTTGACATCTTGGAGAAGTGGGCTGATCACTCGGCCAAGAAGAGGGAGGCAACTGCGAAGAGGGAGGCCGAGTTAAGATCGGGGCCGTCTGCCTCTACACCAGCTGTCCTTCCACCTATCCGCCCTGGCGCGTTGAGTTCGGGTGGCGCTGCCGGGAAAGCTAAGCAGCAGGCCCAGGAGCAAGACCCGGAAGATCGCACTCAGGAGGCCGAGTAGGGTAGTAGTATCATAATACCTTGGTCGCGTGGCGCCTTTGCGTTTGAATTATTTATTCTGTTGATGGTGCGCCTGTGCATCTCTGATACCGATGCCATCACTTGTAATGTACTTCTAGTCCGTGATATATTTTTGCGGCTTTCCCGGCCTTTTGATAATCGTGCTATTTTGTCTGTTCTTTCGAACTTGTTCTTGATACCCGACTCTCTTTTTAGCTCCCTTCGTAAGACTCGGTTTTTCCAAGTACCAGGGGCTTTGATAAGTGGACTTTTCTTGAAGTCCCCAAGACTCGGATGGCAGGGCCGTTCGAATCTTGATATCCAAGTAGTTTGTTTCTGTTTCGAAGTCCCCAGTCCCCATGACCCAAAGTACGAGTCATGAGGGTGTGGCCTTTCTCAGAGGACAAATTATTTTTTACCAAGTCGAAACCCTAAGGCCATCCCGTGTAGGTACTGAAGCTATGCTTGATAGTCATTGAGTTTCCGGCTATTAGCCTTGTACTCTGCATAAACTTGTGGTTTAGATGACCCTTTTGACTATCTTATACTATAAGCCGCTTTCGCGTGGATACCATGTTGTTACATCTATACGAAAACAGGGTCAGGCAAGTCCCATTGGGCTTCATGGCTGATTGTAATCATAAGCGAACGAATCATGCCACTTTTAGTGCGAGTCACATCAAGCTTAAGTAAGAAAAGTCAAGAAAAGTTGGCTCCTTTGCCCAGTTATAAGATTGCAGCCGTACTCGTTTGCGAGTAATCGGCCCCTACAACTTGTAGACTTCTAGGCCGGGTCATTCGGGTTAGTGGTTGGTCACTTGAGCAACCAACCCCCAAGACCTACATGCACTTGATGTTTTTAATGATACTGAATTACTGATGTCGCATGGATACTACTTACTTGTAATCAGGATGTAATGATATAGGACTTGATAACCATCTCTTTATTGATACTAGAAATTTTGGATTAGCAGGCCGCCTCATTAAAAACCTTCCAGTCCCCTTAGGTACCCTGGGTAGGAAAAGAGCGCGTCTGAAACCTGCTGCCCGTTACATTGTTTAGTTCTTCATAAGCACTGGTCCCGGTCTGGCTTGACCAATGCACATTCTCCATATGTTGGACCTTTTCCTGATGAGTACCGGGTTTGCTAGCCAACCCGGGTGGGGTGTTCCCATGACTTGGCTGGTTGTGAGCGGCCGTGTAGCTTCTTCCTTTACAGCGGATTGCTTGGGGGAATCATCCTCGATTAAGGCCACCATTTTAGCATCTTGCGCTACCTTGGATTTTGTTCTTTCACCTTCAGTACTCGGCCTTTTTGATGTGGCTCTATCCTCCGGGTCTGCTTGAGACCGGTAATGCTTGAGTTCTTCTTTTCTACAGGCCTGCTCGGCCATTGCTGCATCTCCTTCGTCGCATTTAGCTGCTATGTCTCGATTTCCATGTATGGTAATGGTCTTCCTGGGACCCGGGATTTTTAGCTGTAGATATACGTAACACGGCCTAGCCATGAATTTGGCGTAAGCCGGCCTTCCAAATAGCGCGTGATAAGGGCTGCGCAATTTCACTACCTGAAAGGTAAGCCACTCAATTCGATAGTTATCCTTTGACTCTCCAAAGGCTACCTCCAATGCGATTTTTCCTTCGGGGCATGCTGAATGACCCGGCACTATCCCATGAAAAACTGTTGAGCTTTTTTGCAGCTGAGATTCCTTGAGACCCATGCGTAGGAAGGTTTCCCAATACAGTATATTGATGCTGCTTCCACCATCCATTAAAACCTTTTTCAGTTCGTACCCATTGACTTGCGTGCGACTACCAGTGCCAAGACTCCTGGGTGCTCCACTCTTTCTGGGTGATCCCTTCTGCTCCATGTTACCTCTGTTCTGACCATCTCAAGTATCTCGGGACGGCTAACGAAACTGAGTTGACCGCTTGCTTCAGTATCTTTTTGTCCTTGTTAGAGCCTCCTGTGGTATGCACATGATATTGACCCAATTGTTTGGGGTTAGCCTGGAAACCTCCTGCCCCCCCTTGGTTATTACTTTGATTTCCAGCCGCCGGGTTACCAGCTGGGGGTGGGCCGTTGCCCGGGTTTGCCCCTGGACCCGGTCCTCCTCCCCGTCCTGCACCTCGCATAGCTCTGTGCACTTCCTCATTTTTCCATCTTTGTAAATCGGCGCATTGTTCTAGGGAGTGGTTAGCTGGCCTGCCATTCTGCTGTGTTTCGGGCATGCCATCCTGAATATGTCCCAATTGTTACCCGGCCTTGGTGGACCTTGATAGTTTCCTCCATTGTGGTTACCTCCGTTGAAATTTCCTTCTGCTCTGGGCCTCGAAGACCCGGCTTCTGTGTTGGCGACAAACTCGGATCCTCCTTCGAACGGGCGCTTGTTCTGGTTACTCCCGTTATTACCTGATGCTGATCCGTTGCCGGTTCTTCCGTTATTGCTTGTGTTTGCTTTTGCCTTCTTGTCATCAGCTTCCTCTTCTGTAGTGTCTGTCGCAGCGTGTTTGTTACACGCATCCAAATTCTCCCATTGTAACTTCCGACGCGTTTCGACTAGACTTCATGCGAGTTAACTTCTGCACTAAGGTATATACTTGCATGTTTTTGCCATGGCCTGTAGTGCATCCTTGGGCTGGATATCCGTGGATGAATGAAGTATCTCCATAACCCGGCGCACCCAACTACGCGCCGATTCTCCTTTCTTCTGGACGCATCGCTCTAGATCATCAATGGTGAATAATTTCCTGCAGGTCCCGTGAAAGTGTTTGACAAACGCGGTCTTCAATTCCTCCCAGGACTTGATCGATCCTTCCGGCAAATTGGTGAACCACAACTTTGCTGCTCCTTTGACATCATCAAACATGAATTTGGCTTGGAGATTCTCGGACGCGTTGCGAATCGACATTGCCATCTCATAACTACTTAGCCATGTTTCTGGATCCATGGTTGGCTCATAATTTACTACTTTCCCTGGCTCTTTGAATTTTTCCGGGTAAGGTTCGGCTCTGATACTGTCCGAGAGACACTTAGGTCCCGCAAGAATGGTTGAGGCCGGCCTCGCTCTAGAAACGTGTGATACCGCAGGGGGCGCGGCTGGGCGCGGTGCTGCGGGAAGTCCATGCGCTGCAGACCCGGCCGCGGCCCTCCGAGCCCTAGAACTGTCCACGACGGCCTGTGCTGCTGATGCTGCCTGAGCGCGGGGAGGAGGCGGCATTTGCTACTGCTCTTCCCTCCGTCGCGCTGAACTTGTTTGGATATTCCCTTGCTGTTGACTGACGTACGGCGTCCCGTGCATACCACTTCTGTGATCCGGATAATTGGCTTGCTGTGCCACCGCAGTGTGCAACAGATCGATGGCTTGCCGAGTCTTCTCTGCATGGGGCGACTCTCCAACAGGGATTTGATTCAATGCGAGTGTCGCTGCATATACATTATCCATGGGGTTATTGTAGTGGCCGGCTGGTGTGCGGAACCGTGATGGTGGTGGTGGTGGTAGATCGTTGCCTGTTGTGACTCTGGTTTGTGGTGGGGGTAACCCGGTCCGCTCATTCGCCGGATGTGTCGCTGCTGTCGCCTGTTGGGGTGCGGTTCCCTGGTTCACCACTGGTATTGGCTGGTCCTGAGGTGTAATAAATAAATTAGCCGGATTAATAACCCCGCCCATTGCTGGTAACCTGGTGTGGTGCCTTTGATGTATTCTGGACGTTTCCTCTCGAAGCCGGGTTTCCAACGCATCTAGCTCACGCCGCGCGGGCCATCCCTTGCTTTTCTGCCTCTACCTGCCTTCTTTGCTGTTCCAGCGCACGACGAGCCACATCCAGATCCCTGACGCGTTCCGCTGCGTTTTCCGGAGTGATAACCGTTGCGAGAACCGTGGGGTCTAGAATCAGATTATTATCGAATAAGGCCGGGTGGCGCGGGTTCGAAGGACCTGCGCCTGGTGTCCGGTTTTCTAAGATCCGAACGTATTTGCATTGCAACTCTTCATCCGCTGCTCTGCTGGTTACTGATGCCGATTCTCCATCAACCCGGGCCAAGACCGGGTCTCCGTTAGCCGCGCCCTGCTGCTGGGCCACTGCCTGAGCCGCCCCGACTGATGCCGCGGTTGCGTTTCCTTGGTTGGCCGCGGGGGCCGCATAGACTGCAACTCGGCGTATGATATCCGGTGTGAGTTCATGCTGTTCTTCCTCACCGTTCTCCTCATACCGGTTTTCCAGTAGATCCAGGATAGACCCGGTACCATCTTCTCTCTCGGCCCGGTCGCGTGGGGTCCATGTCGGCTCCTCCGGCTGTTCCCACTCCGCGATGGGTTCTTCTGCCGGATATGTCGTTCCAGTCGATTCTTCATCATCTGATCGGATAGACGTGGCTTTTCCTGGCATAGAATCAGATCCAACATTGTCAGGGATCGAATTGGAAGCACATACCATACCGATGAAGACGCTGATCCGGCCGATTGTCACGACGGATCCGGTTTCGAGGTGATCCGACTCCGGCCCCCGGAATCGTCCACCATCTTTCTCCTTCGTGGTCGATGTAGATTTCGCCGACGACAAGATTCTCCATGCCCTTCCGAGCTTCTCCCGTGATGTAAACACCTTTGGACGCAGGCCCCACGGGGCGCCAACTGTCGTGGGATAATCACGGCAGATGTTACCTGGGGTAACTGATCTTGGGGCAAGACGACACAGGTTTGGGAGAGGGTTAGCTCAGAGGAAAACATGGTGCAATTCGATCTGGTAGCCGGCAATCAAAGTCGCCGAGTCTCCGATCTTGATATAATAACTCAACTCTGGGATTACACTTGATGCTCGATATCACACGATATTGCTAGGGTTCTTAGATCTCTGCCTAGACTAGACCTGGGGGTCGGTTTATAAAGCACCCGCACCCCCTGGCTTATTCTCCAAGGCGCATCCTGAATCCTACCCGGACCCGGCGCACAAACCCTAACTTTCTCCTACCATAACCCACAATCCGGGTTACTGGGCCTACAAGTTTGGGCCTTCACAGATTTCCTTATCCTTAGCCGGGCCCTGTGCACCGTCCTTTGGGCCGGGTTACTCCTTGGAGTTTGGCATACCGGGTTATCGTCCCCCCGTCAGAACTCATCAAGGACTATGATCTGAGTCTACAATACCATCCTAGTAAGGCTAATGTAGTGGTGATGCCTTGAGCCGTAAGGTTTATGTAAATTGTCTCTCAACCGAAGAGATAACCCAGGATCTATGTAAAGCCCTTCAAGACCTCAGCTTGGAAGTGGTACCTGAAGGATTTGTAGCATCACTAGTGGTTCAACCAACATTGATGGATAGAATTCGTAAAAGTCAGGAAGGAGATAAGGAAATAGAGGCAATCAAGAAAACCTTGAAGGAAGCACTAAGTGAAGGAAAGACCACAAAATTCAGAGAGGATGAGCAAGGGACTGTTTGGTTCGAGAAACGCGTCTGTGTACCCAATGACCCTAAGTTGAGGAAGCTGATTTTCCAAGAAGCCCATGAGTCACCTTATTCCATTCACCCGGGTAACACCAAAATGTACATGGATTTGAAGGAAAGATTTTGGTGGAACAATTTGAAGAGAGATATTGCAGAATACATAGCCAAATGTGATGTTTGTAATAAAGTAAAGGCTGTGCACCAGAAACCCGCAGGATTGTTGCAACCATTGAGGGTGCCATACTGGAAATGGGACCAAATTAGTATGGACTTTATCACTGGATTACCCCGAACCAAATCAGGATATGATTCAATTTGGGTAGTAGTTGATCGTCTGACAAAGATAGCCCACTTTGTGCCCGTAAAGACCACATATACTAGTGCAAAGTTGGCTGATATCTATATGAAGAAAATTGTCTGTCTTCATGGTGTACCCAAGAGTATTGTGTCTGACAGAGGTACTCAATTTACCTCACACTTCTGGAAGCAACTGCATGAATCATTAGGAACCAGATTAGAGTTCAGTACAACGTTTCACCCACAGACAGATGGCCAAACTGAGAGAGTAAACCTGATTCTGGAGGATATGCTAAGAGCATGTGTCCTAGACTATGGATCTAGTTGGGATGATAACTTGCCGTATGCAGAATTCTCTTATAACAATAGTTATCAAGCTAGTATTGAGATGGCACGTTTGAAGCCATGTATGGAAAGAAATGTACCACACCCTTTTGTGCAGTGGTTTAGGAGAAATAAGTTTCTTTGGTCCTGACATCATTCAAGAGCTGAGGAGGAAAGATTAGAAATCAGGATAGATTGAAAATAGCACAGTCAAGACAGAAAAGCTATGCTGACAACAAGCGTCGAGATGTTTCTTATGAAACAGGAGATAGAGTCTACCTAAGAATATCACCCCTTAGAGGTGTCAAGAGATTTGGAATCAAAGGAAAACTAGCACCACGATTCATAGGACCATTCAAAGTGGTATCTCGCAAAGGAGAGGTAGCTTATGAATTGGAATTACCCGAAGTACTTTCAGCGGTACACAATGTGTTCCATGTCAGTCAGCTGAAGAAATGTCACCCTGAGATGTCAGAAACTCCCTTGAGTGATATAGTACCCCTGGGAGAGGTACAAGTAGAAAGTGACCTGACTTATGAGGAGAGGCCCATCAAAATCCTGGAAAGAGCTGAGAGGAATACCCGTACCAAGACCATCAAGTTTTGCAAAGTTCAGTGGAATCACCACACCGAGGAAGAAGCAACCTGGGAACGGGAAGAAGACCTCAGAGAAGATCACCTTCACCTATTTGCTATTCTTTCCGAAGCCCGAGGACGTGCTTCATCTTAAGGGGGTTAGTCTGTAACATCCTAGGTTTTTCAAAACTATTAAACTAGCATGCATACATATTATCATAACATAGTCACACAAAAGCACATTTAAAAATTTAAACATCACTAAACAAAAACCCTATGGGTTTTACCTCTAAAAAATAATCCTACATTTGGCTCCATGCAAATTCACCTATTTTGAATCTTAGTTTGATTTTCAAAAGTCACCAAAACATTTTAAAAGTTTAAAACTTTGCAACTTAAATATTCTGCAAAACCATCTAAATTAGTTGACCCATTCATTTAACTGTTTGGGGTTCCCTTTGTTTATCAAAAGAAAACAGAAAAGAGAAATAAATCAGAACAAAAAAAAAGAGAAAGAGAGGAAACCCAGCCAGCCCAGCTCCTTTCCCCCTTTCTCCCTCGCGCAGCGGCCCACGGGCCGAACCGCCTATCTACCGCGCGCGCGCAAAACAATCTACCCGCACCCCTCTCTCTGTCTCACTGCCACATGGGCCCGGGTTAAGTCACGCCCACGTCATCCTGACGTTCGTCCCCAACCTCTCCCCCGTTTTCGCTGGAGAAAACCGAGCGCACACGCCCCACTTCCACCACTTCTCCTTGCTGTTCCGCAACTCCTCGAGGGCACCAAGATAAAGCCCGAACCCCCGCTCTCTTTCTCCCCTATCCCCTCGCAAAACCGCGCCCCCAGGCTGCCGCATTTGCTCGCCGGAAAACGCACGGCCGCCGCGCGGAAGTCTCGATTCCGGTGAGTCCCCGCCGCCCTTCCCCTCCCCCTTACTCTCCCTCTCTTCTCCTCGACCGTGCGCACCACCTAAGCCACTCCGTTGAATTTTGGGCGCAGCACAGAGGCCACACCGTGCGCGTTGAGATCGTCGGCGACCACCGCGCCTCCGACCTCCTCTCCCCATCGCTCCCGGAAGCGAGAGCTCACGCCGTGAAGCCCGTCGTCCTCGCCGTGCCCTTCTACGCCGCTGCGACTACTCCGACGAGCTCGAGGACCGCGGGAGCGCAACTCTGGCGATCGCCCGAGGCTTCCACCACCGCGACGCCATCTCCGGCCGGTGAGCCCTCCCGTCGCCTCTTAGCCGTCCGATTTGATCTGTGCGCCTAGGATTAGATCGCCCCGCGAAACGGTATCCTCCAGTGAGGTTGCGCCGCGTGGCCCCGCCTCGTCAGCGTACACGCGAGCGCACAGTCAGCCCCCCTGTTTAAATAGTTTAATTTCTTTTTCAAAAACAGAAACACCTATCCCACCGTAAATTCGATAGAAAAATAAATATAGATCCAAAAATGGTGAGACTCGAACCTATAGAAAGCTAATCAAATTCTCTACCCAAATATAAAATAATATTAGGTTGTCTCTGTATAATATTTTGGAGTAATCATTAATTTGCCAAAACCACTCATAAACACCATTTAATGCATAGTTTGAGTTTCACAATCCCAATTTTGGTAAATTTGTAGTCTCTGGATTCCTTAGAACTTGTAGAACATTATGGGACCAGATAAAACCAAATTTGTATCGTGCACACACTTTCTATTTCAAATTTAGTCAAATCAGTAATCTGCTCATAATTCAAATTATAAAATCTATTTTTGAGTAAAACCAATTGGGTCACCTTGGTATTAATACACTCTGTCCAGAGAGACCAATGACCAAATTTTGCAGAAACTGAAAAGTGTGTTTAAAATTTAATTAACCCAAAGATCTATAAAAGGACTACTAAATTAGAGTAAATAAACTATTGTAATGAAATAAAACTCAACCAGAGCCTTGTATCAACCAATTAAACCTCATAATATGTCAAACCCACTCCAACACTACAACCAACATGTGTAAAACAAACTTGCATTCATGCATGCATACATGTTTATGTTTGTTTGTTTGAGTAGTGTGTTTATGTTTGTATTGTTATTGCTTGTTTAGACTTTGGAGAAGATCAACACAACTCCTGTGATTGTTGTGCTTGCGCTGGTTGCGGCTACCAAGGCAAGTGATACTCATGTCCCATTTTTTTATTGCATTAGTGTTTTCAGTAGTGTGCATGATAGGTGGCATTATTATTTTTCAAGTATATGCTATGCTTAGAACACCTAGTAGTGTGTAGCCAACCTAAAACCCCTGCTAGGTACTAGTTTAGCTATACTAGAACAATATCACAACTGCTGCTGCTATTTATTGGGTTGTGATACTTTGAAAATTGAAAATTAACAACCCAATGAAACACCTGGGTGGATTGGTAATTGCTTGGATTATGTTGAGTGGCTACTCAGGGCCATGTCTGTGGTGGTTGTCACCTGGGTAACCACTCCCAGGGCCATGGATGTGGTGGTTGTCACCTGAGGGTACACTTGTGGATTGCCACCCAGGACTAAAGAGATCTGTAGGTCTTCCATGTATAGTTAGCTTCCAGTGCAGCCTTGAGGTAATATGGGCTCTGCCAAGATTAAGTAAGTTGTGGGGGTTCCTCCTGTTGTATTGACATTGGATGGTAGAATTTTAGGAGCAACGAGTCAATACTGGTATGGTTGAATCCCTCTTCCCAAAGATCTTGTCTCATTTTTCTCTCGGGGAAAATGAGTCTCAAGGTGAAAGTGCATAACCTCTGCAGAGTTTAAAAACTAAGATCTTAGCCGTGTCCCCGGTTATGGGCCAGTTGAGAAAACTAGACATAGTTGGTGCTGAAGGATCTCCTCATCTTTTCTGAATGAATTAAAACATGTTAGAAACCTTTTCCTAGAGCTCATGGTGTGTCTACCCCTCTGTGCTACCTTTTCAAACTCATGGTGTGTCTACCCATGATGATTTTCAAACTTCATGGTGTGTCTACCCATGATGACTTTATCAAACTTCATGGTGTGTCTACCCATGATGCCTTTACCAAACTACATGGTGTGTCTACCCATGTTGGTTTTCAAAGATTTTTCAATGATTTATCAAATATAGGACAAAACTGGCTTTATGCAAATAGCCCAGACTCCACTAGCCAAATATCATGTAGCTAGTTATTCCTCAAAACTGCCACCATACAAGTGTCACTTGCCAGTACATTGTTTGTACTGACTTCCTCCCCTGTGGGGGCTGCATATTCCGACGTGCAGGTCAATCAGATGATGAGTAACTGTTTAGGATCTCGAGTCTACATTCCAACATGTCTGCCTGTGGCGCATGAAGAGAAGGGGGCTCATTGAAGATTGCTTTCCGTTGTATTTGCTTTGAACTCTGTTATTTGTGGCTAGTCCATGTTGACTATGTCGTTTGTAAGACTATTTTTTTATTCTTATCCACTGGATCAACGATGTAGAATGATGCTATTTGCAATGAATATTTCATTTTGCCATGTGTATGCTATCAGTGAACCCGGGAATAGCGGGTACACAAGTATTCTACCTTTGTAAAAAGGTAGGGTGCTACATAGCAAGACAGGTCTTATCACCCGCACTCGCGGATAGACTTGGGAATTATCTGATTTTATATGCATATATCAAGTCAAATTTGCAAAAGCTGAGATAAGCGCATGTACTCGATGATCGCTATCGAGCCAAGCGTGCTGTTTATATAACGGGAGGACGCAAAGCATCGAGCATACAATTGTGAGAACCGAGTCGGTATGGGTCACGTACAAGCCATGGACTCACATTAGGACTCGGTTCAGTATAGGAAACACCCTACGCTAGCTATCCTGACGCTGTGTTAATTATATCTAACACCCTCCCTTAATCACAACTTGGCCAAGTTGAGATTATGCTTGAACTCCTCAAATGTGCGGACTGGAAGTGGTTTCGTAAAACCATCAGCAACTTGATCTTTGGAAGGAACAAACCGAATTTCCAGCTATTTGTTGAAAACCTTCTCTCTCACAAAATGAAAGTCTATCTCGATGTGTTTGGCCCTTGCATGAAACACAGGATTAGCTGACAAATATGTTGCTCCCAGATTGTCACACCATAAACAAGGTGGCTGAGTCAACTTTACTCCAAGTTCAGCAAGCAAGGACTGAATCCAAACTATTTCAGCTGTGGCGTTTGCAAGTGACTTGTATTCTGCTTCTGTGCTTGATCTCGATACTGTAGCTTGTTTCTTGGCACTCCAGGCTATAAGATTTGGACCAAAGAAGACAGCAAAACCTCCAGTAGATCGACGATCATCTATGCAACCTGCCCAATCAGCATCTGAAAAAGCACTCAGCAATGTTGACCTTGACTTTTGAAAAGTGATGCCAACAGTTAGAGTATGCTTAATATATCTCATGATTCGCTTGGCAGCTGTTCAGTGTAAGGTAGTAGGTGCATGCAAATACTGACAAATTTTGTTGACTGCATATGAGATATCTGGTCATGTCAATGTGAGATATTGTAGAGCACCAACCATACTTATGTACCTTGTACTGTCCTCTTCTCCAAGAAAGTCACCCATGTGTGCTGAGATTTTTTCAGAAGAGGACAAAGGTGTGGGTGAGGCCTTACAATCCTTCATCCCAACACGAGCAAGTACCTCTCTGGCATATTTTGCTTGAGTTAACACAAGTCCATCTTGAACTTTCTTGACTTCAATGCCCAGAAAATAATGAAGATCACCAAGATCCTTGAGGGAGAATTCTTTACTCAAATCTTTGAGCAAAGCATTGGTTGCTGTCGCACCCGGACTTCTAGGGGATACTCACAGTCCGTTAAACAGTAGATAAACGGCTTACGGGGCATACCGGCACCCGCATCTCAATATGAGCAGGCCAACACGTAAACGTGTGACAACCATTATCTTACTATTCATCGTCTGCGCAAACCATCCCATAGAAATCCAGATACTTCCATTGACGTACTTCAAAACATACACACATGGTACGTCAACGGCATTGGAACAAGTGATATCACAACAGATCTCTACGACACAAAAGATTGAAATAAGTTGCAAATAGCTCTCATTAGAGCAGAGATAGCAAATACAATCATTCAGAGGACACATGTCCCAACATATCATCATTACATCACAGCGGAAGCATTCAACATGTCTGAGTACAGACAAGAACCAAATAGGCCTAAGAGGCCGGAAACGAAAAGACGGAGCCCATCCACGAAGTCTCGGATCCTGGCCGGGTCCGCTATCTACTCGTCAGCAGCCTCGTCATACTCCACGTAGTAGCCACCATGGGGATCCTCGGAAAACGTAGTCTGCGGAAACCACAGCCCCAAAGGGGTCAGTACATAAACGTACTGGCAAGCAAGACTCACAGTTCACCAAAGTGTAGCCCGTCAACACCAAGCACAGATGCTTTGGGTTCAACGGAAGGAAGGGGATATAAAAGATGCTGCAACTGGCTGCTCTAACCAACTACAGAGTTACTACCACTTCCGGCTAACAGAAAGGAGATAAGGTTGCGTATCGTAACCAACTATAACTAACCACCAAACAAACCCATCCTGGACCTCGCCCCTTATCCAAAGAAGCAGTCCGAGGATAACTCACACAGTTGGATTAATGTTGGTTCAGATTGTTGTGTCAATAAGCCTATTACTAGTCAAGTTGTTAATCATTGGGTGTAAGGTTGTTAATCATTAGTTTTAAGTTGTCCTGGGTACTTGTTAGCCAGTACTTTCACCAAATAATCCATAACCGCGGAAAACACGGCTTCTCGAGAAGATTTAACCCTGCAAGGGTGCACCAATTTGGCCGTACACGTAAGAATAACCCGCCAGACGGGGGATCAACCCACCAAGCGAGGTACTCAACACAACTCAACTCTTCTCCGCATCAAGCCCAAAGAACCCCGTGCAGTGAGCGCACGGCTAATCCAGCCCCCGAAGAAAAGGGGACCCTCATAGCACTCTAAGAACGTGTCTCCCTAAATGCCGACTACGAAAGTTTCCACCCTGGCCTGGGCTCGCAAAAACATGCATGCGGCAAATGGAACACCCGAACTAAATGAGGCGATTTGGACGAGATGCGAATCGAATCAAATTGAGGGGGGCGCCCATACTCGCTTCCCACATGCGGTTAGTGCGCTCATCATGGATCAGTAGACAAGACCCTTTTCCTATTAGGGTCGACACTAGCAGGCCTCAAAACCACACAGGGCCTCCTGCCGGTGCCTTATCATCAAATTATTATTAATAATAACATTAGCATGATTGATTGATTAAACATCGAGCCCCTAGAACATAATAGGAATAGTAACAGAAAGTAACGGGTAACAGACTCGAGCAAAACAACCCTAAGCATGCTAGTAATACACGGGCAACAAGCAAAAGGTTATAGGTATGGAGGTGAGGCAATATCAGGGTTAAAGGATACATGAGATAGGTTCGTAACAGAAGCAACTATTCATAGGGCTAGCAGAATAGACAACTGAAAAGTATCGGTAACCAATGTTGAAAGGAACACAGTGGTTCATGTGAGTGAATACTTGCCTGCAAACCCAGTAGCCTGGTACTGAGCTAAGTCCTTAGAAGGGGTGTCGTAAGTATCGTCGGTCTCAACGTCGTCGTTTATCCGAGAAGAAGCAAACAAACAACGCAGAGAACAAACAATCAATAACATGGCATAGTGCACAAACATGGAATGATGCATGACCATTTAATTGATGCATAGAAATAAACTAGTTGACAAGATAACATAACATGATTAAATGGACCCACATGCAATTGGATTGCATATGGAAAGCCCATGAATTATGGTTGAATTAATTGTTTTACAACTAATCATCATATGAAAGTTGATTAGCATGATGCATGGATGAGGAAAACAACAAAATAACAACAATAGAAACAACGTGAAATAAGGTTTACCAAGTTTGGAAATTCATTTATTAAGTTAGGAAATTTTGGTTCCTTAAAGGTGTTACACAAGCATTTGTTGTTTTCACCAATTTAAATTGTACAAAACAGATAACAAAGTTCATATTTGAATAAAACACAAAATTTTAGGTGGATTACATGTTTCACTTGTTGAAAAAGGATTTCAAATAAATTATTTATGAATTAAACAAGTTTAAGCAAGAAATAAATGAATTTAATTCAAACATGAACTTATTTGAATTTTTATTTGTGCAAAACATTAGATGAAGTTCATATTTGAAAAGTTTATACTTTTAGGGTTGGAAAACATATTTCATTTGTTGAAATTGGATTTAAAATGAGCAAGTTATTATTTTGGCAATTTTAAATGCAATAATTAAGAAACAGTTGTTTTCAGCAATTTAAATTATTCAAAACAGCAAACAAAATTGATATTTGGAAAGTACATGAAAAGTTGATTGGAAAACATATTTAGTTTGTTGAATTTGGAATTTTTATGCCCAAGTTATGAATTTTGCAAGTTTAAGTGAATTTAACAAGTTTTCAAATATTGCACCAATTTAAAATATTCAAAACAGTAAACAAATTTTATATTTGGATAGAACATTTAATTTGGTACAGAAAACATATTAAAAATGTTGAATTTGGACTGGGGATGAATTACTTATGCATTTTACAAGTTTTGGTGTAATTCTGCCTTTTTATGAACTAGGGACTTGGGAATAATTTTACAGGGGTCTAGATTTAATTACCAGGGGCATGGATGTGATTTCTGGGAAGTTTCTGTACAAAAACAAAAGGAATAAAAGTTTTGGTTTATTTGTGGGAGGGGGGAATCGAACCCCCCACCTCCTGCTGCGCGCGCTGGGGACAGAACCATTGCGGTGGTGTGCGACTTCTTGTCAGGAAGGGCAGCGGGGTGGGGTTAAGATTCAGCAACGGTGTTTTGTTTCCTGAAACTGAAACTGCACACGGGCGCTGACGGAACGGGGATCGCCCGCTGCCAGCGAGGAAACGATCACTGCTGCTGCTGTGTGCGATGGACGTGCGTGCGGTGCAACGTGACTACAGCGAGGGCAACGGAGAGGGCAAGCTGGAGGGAGAGAGAGGTGAGGGGAGTGGATGCTCACTGTGGGGAAAACGGAAGCGGATGGTGGCGCGGTGGTGAGGTGGCCGGCGACGAAAATCGGACGGCGGCGGCGACTCGCTGGTTCCCCGCCACTGCCGCGGCGTCGACGTCGAAGGGGACGGCACGGGGGTTTCATTCCCGCCGTTAGCCCGCGAGGAGGAGGGTTCCATCAGCGGCGATCGCCGGAGATACAGGGAGGCGGCGACCGGGTTCAGGTACAGAGAGCGGAGGTGAGCAGCGAGAGAGGAAAAATCGGCGGCGGTGGGTCGGAGAGAGGGGAGGGAAAGGAGGAGCTAGAGGGGAGCCCTCGGCTAGGGCTTTAAGGGGAGGAGGGGGCGCGGATGGCCGTTCCTCCTCTTCTCTGTCGACGTGTACAGGCGCAGATTGCTGTCGTACACGAACAAGAGAAAGAGGGGAGGGGTTACCGGGCCAGGGAGAGTTGGATGGGCTGGGCCCTCTCTCCCTGCTAGCTGTTGGTTTTTTTTTTATTCTTTTTTTGTTATGTTATTATTTTTTTTGCAGAAAATGGAAAGGGAAGAAATAGATAAGCTTTAGGGCTAGGAAAAATGTGAGAAAAATTTAGTAAGCTAATTAGTTCAAAAACAAACACTTGCCAAGTTTGGATTTTTAAAAAGTTCAAATTCTTTTGTTGTTTGCAAATTGATTCAACTTTGAATGAATTTGATAATTAAGTGATGATTAGTGAAAACCATATTTTTAATAGGGTGAACCCTATTGGTTAAATAGAACAAATAATTAGGGTTATTTTGTTGATTTTTCATAAGTTGAAATTGGGTACTGTTTGTTGTTTTTGATTTGAATTTGAAATACCAATTGAATTAAGTTTGGATTAATTAACTTATTAAAAGCCATAATTTAATGGTTTGAACCTTATGGTTTAATTGGAAAAAAGTGATTGATTTGTTTTGCAATTTTCATAACTTTCAAAAGGGTTGTTGTTTTGGAAATTAATTGAATTTGAAAGGGGTTTGGTATTAAATGAATTTTGTTAGAAACAAAACAATAGTTTTGAAATCACACTTTAATGGAAACAAACAATTGTTTTGATTTGAAATATCATTTTGGAAATTGTAACATCACAAGTATGAAACAAAAGGTTTGAGATTTGGTTTGAAATTCAAATAGAAAACAAAGGAAAACAATTGGAAAACAAAGCAAAACAGAGGAAAACAAATGGAAAACAAGCAAAACAAATGCAATGAACATGATGCCATGATGCAAAACATAAAATAACAGAGAGCAAACATTCTAATGGCTATTTTTCATACTTGGGATGTTACAAAACGCCCCCTTGAAGGAATCGCGCCCCGAGATTCCTACTGAGAAAAGAAAAGGTCCGGATACTTCTTGGGAAGATCCTCTTGAGCTGTGACACGTGAAACACATCGTGCACCTTGGTTAGTTTTTCTGGAAGTTGAAGATGATAGGCATTCCTGGCAACTCTTTTTGAAACAATGTCAGGGAATTTGGAAACCACCGGAACATTTTCGAGTAAAGGTAGAGGTTTTGTATGGAGGGTGTATAGCTGAATAGAACTTGATTCATTTGGAGAATAGACTATCTTGCCAGAAGGGTGGAACAGAGTTATTGATTAGACGCCGGTAGAATAACTGAAGTGGGAAGTAACAACAAGATTTCAACGGACGAAAAGGATGTTGAGAAGAACATGATATTGAAGCAACACCGGGAAAACGAGATCAAAACACTCCTGAGGTACTACGGAAAACCCATCCGGGCTTCTAAAGGATCAATATCTACTGCTTAAGGAATAGAGGATCTGCTTCCGGGGCTTACACGCCTCCGTTCTCAATCATGAGTAGGCAACATGATAAATCATGTCACAACCACCTCCATTCCTATGGTCTAGTAGATATAACCATCCTAGAGAAACCAGAATACGTGAAAACTTAACTTGAAAGTTTAGATGAGAATAGAAAACAACGTTACACTTCCTTACCAGAAAAGGGAGGGTGGGTGGGGAAAGAAGGAAAAGAACAGAATTCCTACTCTCACGTTTCCTTTTTCCTATATAGCTACAAAATAGTTTCTAGACTCAACTGCGACCAGTAAAAAGGGATCCTACAGGCAGACAGGCTCTTATACCATTTGTCGCACCCGGACTTCTAGGGGATACTCACAGTCCGTTAAACAGTAGATAAACGGCTTACGGGGCATACCGGCACCCGCATCTCAATATGAGCAGGCCAACACGTAAACGTGTGACAACCATTATCTTACTATTCATCGTCTGCGCAAACCATCCCATAGAAATCCAGATACTTCCATTGACGTACTTCAAAACATACACACATGGTACGTCAACGGCATTGGAACAAGTGATATCACAACAGATCTCTACGACACAAAAGATTGAAATAAGTTGCAAATAGCTCTCATTAGAGCAGAGATAGAAAATACAATCATTCAGAGGACACATGTCCCAACATATCATCATTACATCACAGCGGAAGCATTCAACATGTCTGAGTACAGACAAGAACCAAATAGGCCTAAGAGGCCGGAAACGAAAAGACGGAGCCCATCAACGAAGTCTCGGATCCTGGCCGGGTCCGCTATCTACTCGTCAGCAGCCTCGTCATACTCCACGTAGTAGCCACCATGGGGATCCTCGGAAAACGTAGTCTGCGGAAACCACACAAAGGGGTCAGTACATAAACGTACTGGCAAGCAAGACTCACAGTTCACCAAAGTGTAGCCCGTCAACACCAAGCACAGATGCTTTGGGTTCAACGGAAGGAAGGGGATATAAAAGATGCTGCAACTGGCTGCTCTAACCAACTTCAGAGTTACTACCACTTCCGGCTAACAGAAAGGAGATAAGGTCGCGTATCGTAACCAACTACAACTAACCACCAAACAAACCCATCCTGGACCTCGCCCCTTATCCAAAGAAGCAGTCCGAGGATAACTCACACAGTTGGATTAATGTTGGTTCAGATTGTTGTGTCAATAAGCCTATTACTAGTCAAGTTGTTAATCATTGGGTGTAAGGTTGTTAATCATTAGTTTTAAGTTGTCCTGGGTACTTGTTAGCCAGTACTTTCACCAAATAATCCATAACCGCGGAAAACACGGCTTCTCGAGAAGATTTAACCCTGCAGGGGTGCACCAATTTGGCCGTACACGTAAGAATAACCCGCCAGACGGGGGATCAACCCACCAAGCGAGGTACTCAACACAACTCAACTCTTCTCCGCATCAAGCCCAAAGAACCCCGTGCCGTGAGCGCACGGCTAATCGAGCCCCCGAAGAAAAGGGGACTCTCATAGCACTCTAAGAACGTGTCTCCCTAAATGCCGACTACAAAAGTTTCCACCCTGGCCTGGGCTCGCAAAAACAGGCATGCGGTAAATGGAACACCCGAGCTAAATGAGGCGATTTGGACGAGATGCGAATCGAATCAAATTGAGGGGGGCGCCCATACTCGCTTCCCACATGCGGTTAGTGCGCTCATCATGGATCAGTAGACAAGACCCTTTTCCTATTAGGGTCGACACTAGCAGGCCTTAAAACCACACAGGGCCTCCTGCCGGTGCCTTATCATCAAATTATTATTAATAATAACATTAGCATGATTGATTGATTAAACATCGAGCCCCCAGAACATAATAGGAATAGTAACAGAAAGTAACGGGTAACAGACTCGAGCAAAACAACCCTAAGCATGCTAGTAATACACGGGCAACAAGCAAAAGGTTATAGGTATGGAGGTGAGGCAATATCAGGGTTAAAGGATACATGAGATAGGTTCGTAACATAAGCAACTATTCATAGGGCTAGCAGAATAGACAACGGAAAAGTATCGGTAACCAATGTTGAAAGGAACACAGTGGTTCATGTGAGTGAATACTTGCCTGCAAACCCAGTAGCCTGGTACTGAGCTAAGTCCTTAGAAGGGGTGTCGTAAGTATCGTCGGTCTCAACGTCGTCGTTTATCCGAGAAGAAGCAAACAAACAACGCAGAGAACAAACAATCAATAACATGGCATAGTGCACAAACATGGGATGATGCATGACCATTTAATTGATGCATAGAAATAAACTAGTTGACAAGATAACATAACATGATTAAATTGACCCACATGCAATTGGATTGCATATGGAAAGCCCATGAATTATGGTTGAATTAATTGTTTTACAACTAACCATCATATGAAAGTTGATTAGCATGATGCATGGATGAGGAAAACAACAAAATAACAACAATAGAAACAACGTGAAATAAGGTTTACCAAGTTTGGAAATTCATTTATTAAGTTAGGACATTTTGGTTCCTTAAAGGTGTTACACAAGCATTTGTTGTTTTCACCAATTTAAATTGTTCAAAACAGATAACAAAGTTCATATTTGAATAAAACACAAAATTTTAGGTGGATTACATGTTTCACTTGTTGAAAAAGGATTTCAAATAAATTATTTATGAATTAAACAAGTTTAAGCAAGAATTAAATGAATTTAATTCAAACATGAACTTATTTGAATTTTTATTTGTGCAAAACATTAGATGAAGTTCATATTTGAAAAGTTTATACTTTTAGGGTTGGAAAACATATTTCATTTGTTGAAATTGGATTTAAAATGAGCAAGTTATTATTTTGGCAATTTTAAATGCAATAATTAAGAAACAGTTGTTTTTAGCAATTTAAATTATTCAAAACAGCAAACAAAATTGATATTTGGAAAGTACATGAAAAGTTGATTGGAAAACATATTTAGTTTGTTGAATTTGGAATTTTTATGCCCAAGTTATGAATTTTGCAAGTTTAAGTGAATTTAACAAGTTTTCAAATATTGCACCAATTTAAAATATTCAAAACAGTAAACAAATTTTATATTTGGATAGAACATTTAATTTGGTACAGAAAACATATTAAAAATGTTGAATTTGGACTGGGGATGAATTACTTATGCATTTTACAAGTTTTGGTGTAATTCTGCCATTTTTTATGAACTAGGGACTTGGGAATAATTTTACAGGGGTCTAGATTTAATTACCAGGGGCATGGATGTGATTTCTGGGAAGTTTCTGTACAAAAACAAAAGGAATAAAAGTTTTGGTTTATTTGTGGGAGGGGGGAATCGAACCCCCCACCTCCTGCTGCGCGCGCTGGGGACAGAACCATTGCGGTGGTGTGCGACTTCTTGTCAGGAAGGGCAGCGGGGTGGGGTTAAGATTCAGCAATGGTGTTTTGTTTCCTGAAACTGAAACTGCACACGGGCGCTGACAGAACGGGGATCGCCCGCTGCCGGCGAGGAAACGATCACTGCTGCTGCTGTGTGCGATGGACGTGCGTGCGGTGCAACGTGACTACAGCGAGGGCAACGGAGAGGGCAAGCTGGAGGGAGAGAGAGGCGAGGGGAGTGGATGCTCACTGTGGGGAAAACGGAAGCGGATGGTGGCGCGGTGGTGAGGTGGCCGGCGACGAAAATCGGACGGCGGCGGCGACTCGCTGGTTCCCCGCCACTGTCGCGGCGTCGACGTCGAAGGGGACGACACGGGGGTTTCATTCCCGCCGTTAGCCCGCGAGGAGGAGGGTTCCATCAGCGGCGATCGCCGGAGATACATGGAGGCGGCGATCGGGTTCAGGTACAGAGAGCGGAGGTGAGCAGCGAGAGAGGAAAAATCGGCGGCGGTGGGTCGGAGAGAGGGGAGGGAAAGGAGGAGCTAGAGGGGAGCCCTCGGCTAGGGCTTTAAGGGGAGGAGGGGGGCGCGGATGGCCGTTCCTCCTCTTCTCTGTCGACGTGTACAGGCGCAGATTGCTTCCGTACACAAAGAAGAGAAAGAGGGGAGGGGTTACCGGGCCAGGGAGAGTTGGACGGGCTGGGCCCTCTCTCCCTGCTAGCTGTTGGTTTTTTTTTATTCTTTTTTTGTTATGTTATTATTTTTTTTGCAGAAAATGGAAAGGGAAGAAATAGATAAGGTTTAGGGCTAGGAAAAATGTGAGAAAAATTTAGTAAGCTAATTAGTTCAAAAACAAACACTTGCCAAGTTTGGATTTTTAAAAAGTTCAAATTCTTTTGCTGTTTGCAAATTGATTCAACTTTGAATGAATTTGATAATTAAGTGATGATTAGTGAAAACCATATTTTTCATAGGGTGAACCCTATTGGTTAAATAGAACAAATAATTAGGGTTATTTTGTTGATTTTTCATAAGTTGAAATTGGGTACTGTTTGATGTTTTTGATTTGAATTTGAAATACCAATTGAATTAAGTTTGGATTAATTAACTTATTAAAAGCCATAATTTAATGGTTTGAACCTTATGGTTTAATTGGAAAAAAGTGATTGATTTGTTTTGCAATTTTCATAACTTTCAAAAGGGTTGTTGTTTTGGAAATTAATTGAATTTGAAAGGGGTTTGGTATTAAATGAATTTTGTTAGAAACAAAACAACAGTTTTGAAATCACACTTTAATGGAAACAAACAATTGTTTTGATTTGAAATATCATTTTGGAAATTGTAACATCACAAGTATGAAACAAAAGGTTTGAGATTTGGTTTGAAATTCAAATAGAAAACAAAGGAAAACAAAGGAAAACAATTGGAAAACAAAGCAAAACAGAGGAAAACAAATGGAAAACAAGCAAAACAAATGCAATGAACATGATGCCATGATGCAAAACATAAAATAACAGAGAACAAACATTCTAATGGCTATTTTTCATACTTGGGATGTTACAGTTGCATCCTCAGAAGAGCTAGCAACTATGATGTCATCAACATATATGAGCATAAAGATGGTGATATTGGACTTGTGATAGATAAATAATGAAGTATCAGACTTTGAAGCAACGAACCCAATACTTATCAATTTTGAACTGAGGCGGGAATACCATGCTCGAGGTGCTTGCTTTAGTCCATACAGTGCTTTGTCAAGTTTGCATATGTGGTTCGGCTTCTGTTTATCTGCATACCCTGGCGGTTGTCTCATATAGACCTCCTCTTCCAGAACATCATGTAAGAACGTGTTCTTTACATCCAATTGGCGCAGACTCCAGTCCCTAGAGACAGCAATAGCCAAGACAAGTCGAACAGTAGCAATTTTAACAACTGGACTGAAAGTGTCCTCATAATCAATACTATACCGTTGCTTAAAACCTTTTGCAATGAGTCGAGCTTTATATCTGTCAATAGAACCATCTGCTTTCTTCTTGACTTTGTAAACCCATCGACAGTCAATTATATTCACTCCCCGCCGTGCTGGTACTAAATGCCAAGTATTATTTTTCAGAAGAGCAAGATATTCAGAATCGATGGCTTCTTTCCACTTTGCAATTGCTAAGGCATCCTGCAGATTAGCAGGTTCATCAGTCGAAGCAGACAGACACCAACGCACAGTGCCATCAGTATACTTCTTAGGCTTAACGATTCCCTGCGATCGTCGTGTGGCGTGCCGTGGAGCATCAGACAAAACGGCATCCGTGGTGCCCCTAGCTGAAGAATCTGCATGCTCGTCCGCCACAAAAGATCGGCCTGGTGTGCCCCGCGGTGTGGCTGCAGTAGGGGAGGCGGACTCACCCGATTCGGCCACAGAAGATCGTGGAGACGGTGGCAGGCAGGCAGTGCGCGCGCGGGACGTCGCAGGCACGCTGTCGGCTGGCTCGTCCGGCGAGGCAGCTGCGCTGTCGGTCGCATGCTGTGAGGCAGCTGCGCTGCCGTCCGTGGCAGACAGAGCAGGGGAGCGGACAGGAGGCGATCCCGAGGGAGTTGGAGACCCCGATGGGGATACAGAATCCGTCTCAAAATTAGTGCCCCAACTGTTTTCTGCTGAATTGCTGGCAGCACTATTCTGGGCACTGTTTTGCCCCGAATTTTCATCATTTTGGTCTGTTCTTCTTGGCAGTACCTGCACAGTATCAATACCAGGTCTACCATCCACATTAGTAGGATTAGTCATTAAGGAATCATCAATAAATTCATCCCCGTGTTCAAAAGAATTGAGAGATTGATCTAGTACAATGATATCTTTGCGAAGTTGAGCACCGGCGTTAGGATGAAGCAATTTAAAGGGAAACACAGCCTCGTCAAACACAACATCACGAGAAATATATACTCGTCCAGTAGGTACATCTAGACACTTAACTCCCTTGTGCATAGGACTATATCCTAAAAAGACACAACGCTTAGAACGAAAAGTAAGTTTTCGCTTGTTATAAGGACGAAGATTTGGCCAACAAGCACATCCAAATACACGAAGGGAGGAGTAATTCGGTGTTGTGTGAAGGAGACGATGAACAGGAGTGTCATTATTAATGACTTTGCTAGGAAGCATATTAATAAGATATGTGGCGGTAAGAAAGGCTTCATCCCAAAATTTAAGGGGCATGGATGCATGTGCAAGACCAACTTCTACAATATGACGGTGTTTTCGTTCAGCGGCACCATTTTGTTGATGGGCATGAGGACATGACACTAGATGTGATATGCCCTGAGTACAAAAGAAAGTATTGAGTTTCACATACTCCCCTCCCCAATCGGATTGAACCGTAAGGATTTTTCGATTAAGCTTTCGTTCAACAAGTTTTTGAAACGTGACAAAAGCAGAAAGAACATCAGATTTCTTTTTGAGTAGATATATCCATGTAAACTTGCTATAATCATCAATAAAGCTTACATAATAGTCATGACGTCCTACGGACGTAGGAGCAGGACCCCAAACATCAGAAAAAATCAACTGAAGGGGGACAGTGGATCTACTAGTGGAAAGAGGATATGGAAGCTGATGACTTTTAGCTAGTTGACATGAGTCACAAATGGACTGAATAGTAGAATGTCTAACAGAAGAAAGTCTATTCTTGCTAATAACTTGTTGAACGATTGAAAAAGAGGGGTGCCCTAGACGACTATGCCACATATCATGTGACGGCTTGGCGGCAACGAAGGCATGCTTCTGACTCTTGTGGGAGGAGACCATGGATGAAATAAGTGGATAAAGACCGCCAACACACCGTCCTCTATGAATTATTTTCTTCGTGACCTGATCCTTGATCAAGAAGAAAGAAGGATGAAATTCTATGAATACCCTATTATCATATGTGAATCGATGAACGGAAAGAAGATTTTTGGACGTAGTGGGAACATGTAAGATATTATTGACATGGAAATTTTGAACAGGGTTATGAATTATTGAATGACCTATATGACAGATTTCATACCTTGACCATTGGCAGTGTTCACCTTGTCACGCCCTTGGTATTTATCACGAACCGTGAGATTGTTGAGCTCACTGGTAATATGGTGGGTAGCACCGGTGTCCGGATACCAATTTGTATCGACACCATAGGAAGCAGTGTGGACCTCCTTGTCCTCCTCGTCATCTCCATCCTCGTCATATCGTGACCAACAGTCCTTGGCACGATGTCCTTCCTTGTTACATATTTGGCATGTAACATTTTCCCATGGGGAGGTGCGACGCCGACCACGGCCACGGCCGCGGTTGTTTCCTCCTCTATGACCACCCCCTCTGTTGTTGTAGTAGGGGCGATCATCACGCCGTTCGTCACGGGCGCGGTCATCTGGGGTGCGGACAGCAGCCCTGCCACCAGCACGTCCACGGGTGTAGCCGCCATGGCGCATGTCAGCGTTGGCGGAGGTTTCAAACTCTCCACCATGAGACCCAGCGTTCATCTGATCACGCTCATCTTGGGCCATAACTTGAGCATAGAGCTCTGTGACGGAGATCGGGGTGGTCATAAGACCAATGGCGCCGACAAGGTTACTGTAGTCGGGACCGAGCCCAGCCAGAATATAGGAGACGAGCTCATCGTCATCAATGGGGCGACCAGCAGCAGCGAGCGCATCCGCAAAGCTCTGCATCTTGGTGAAGAAGGCCCCGGTTGGCATGTTCAATTTCTTGGTGGTCGAAAGAGATACACGCAGATTTGTCACTTTGGAGAGACATTGAGAAGCAAACATCTTCTCTACCGCAGCCCACACCGGCGCGGCGTGTTCAAGCCGAAGAACATGTTGAAGAATCTCCGGCGAGATGGAATTGACCAGATAGCTTAAGACAAGCTGATCCCGGGCAAGCTAGACAGCATATGCTGGATTTGGTGCAGCCGAAGACCCGGATGCATCCTTCTCCTGTGCCATGGTTTACGGCGGCGTGGCTTCAGAGCCGTCGAGGAGACCCATCTCCATTGCCCCACGAATAGCTGGCAGCACCTGGACACGCCAGATCGGGTAGTTCGTCCGCGTGAGGAGCTGCCTCGGGGGCGCACCAAGGTTCATGACCGGCGACGAGGGCGTCGTCATGGTGCGGGTGGGTGGGTAAGTTGATCGTAGATTGGATCTAGGAAGAGGTGGCTCCTGATACCATGTAAAAGCTGAGATAAGCGCCTGTACTCGATGATCGCTATCGAGCCAAGCGTGTTGTTTATATAATGGGAGGATGCAAAGCATCTAGCGTACAATTGTGAGAACCGAGTCGGTATGGGTCACGTACAAGCCATGGACTCACATTAGGACTCGGTTCAGTATAGGAAACAAAATTTTCAGGGACAACATAAATCTCAGCTATTTCCGTATACTTAAAATAGTTATCCACGGCGCGGAAAGCATCTCTTGCTTGCTTAATTTTAAATTACTGTAAATATTTAGCATGCCTTTCAAGGAGCGAGACTTGCAATTTAGAAAAACAAATAGGTCATTAAACAGTGTTAGTGAACCCAAAATGCAACCCATTGTAGCTCCGAAACTCAACAAACTATGCATGTAATCACATCCACAGCTCTAGATGAATCAGTAAGATGAGGCAAACCAACTTTCTACTTGAACAACTAAAAAAAGCAAAACATCCACAATTCAAAATATTGCCATAAAATCCTAAATCCAACACAAGCGGCAACTCCATTTCTTAGGTCAACCTTGCATTTCCACTTGTTAAAGCAGTAATCGAATTTTATTTATTTAAATGGCCAGGTTCAGCTAGCAAAACATATTCATCAACTATGAAATAAGAAATTTAAATGAAATATAGTTTTATAAGCCCATATTGCAGCGCAAGTAGCAGGCATGCTGAGTATCATGGCTTTGTTAGGAAATAGAGATATCGTAGAATTTATTCTACCTTACCTTGTACTCCAAGTAGACCATGTACTCCATATATATATTCATGAGGCTCAAGCAATACAATAACGATTCCACCAATCTCTCTCTATCCTTCTACATGGTATCAGCCTAAACATGATCTAACCCTAGCCGCCGCCCCCGCTTTCGCCTCGCGTCGCCCCCGGGACGAATCTCTATGATCGTCGCCGGGGGCTGCGCCGCCCGTACCTAGGGTTCGTCTGCCGGTCCCGTGGATCGGCTGCCCTAGAGAGTCTTTCTCTCTGTCGGTCGCTTGGCTAGCGTTTTCTTCTTTGGTTTTCCGATCTAAGATCGGTTTGAGTCGCCCACAGCCGTCGTCGTTCTGACGTGCCTCTACTCCAACTCCGGTGCGACTACCGGCCTCTTCATCGACACGGCGACCCACCCGTGCGCCGGCCCGCAACGATCGTTGTCCGCGCGGCCTCTTCGCCCTCTCGGCGCTCGCGCGATGCGGGGCCCCTCTGTGCCGCCTTCCGCGCGTCTGCCGCCCGTCGTTGTATGCCGGGCGTCATCGCCCCGCTTTGATCTGGATCCCTCCGCCACTCCGCCTCAAACCAGGACGCCCTCACGCATGGCGCCCGCATAGGCGACGTCCTCGTTCCCGTCGGCCGTCGGCCGTGCTGGCCGCTCGGCCTCTCCGCCACTCCGCCTCTCGTCATCCTCGTCACGCAAGCGGCGCCACCTCCACCTCGCGGGCAATCAGATTGATCACCCGTCCGCCCGCGATCGGCCCCATCCACGCCACGCAGCCGACCCGCGCAGTCGTTCGCGTGCGCCTCCATAGGATCCCGTGAAGAGCATCCCGAGTATGAGCGCATATCCACCGATCAAGCAACGGGCTGCCGCAGCGTCGCCCCGTCGGGACGCCGTGCCGCCGCCCCGTGGTTCTCACTGCGGCTGCATCAGCCCGCGCGTCGCCGCTGCGTCGCCCCTTCGGGCCGTAGCGCCGTGGCACGCGGTCCCCGCCGCCGTCCCGAGGCCGTCCCCCTGGCTGCCTTGACAGCACGCTGCCGCTGCGTCGCCCTTTGGGGCCGTAGCGCCGCGGCGAGCGGTCCACGCCGCCGCCCCGAGGTCTTCCCCGCCGTCGCTCCGACACGCATGTCGCCGCTGCGTCGCTTCTTCGAGCCATAGCTCCACGGCACACGGTCCACTCCGCCGTCCCCCGTGCGTTGACTTCTACGTGGTATGCGCCGAGCCGCCTCCCTAGGTGCGGTAACGC
>JAPCYS010000213.1:0-38358 GCA_028641055.1 Alopecurus myosuroides
GATTCGAGACAGTAGAAAATGGTTATATCGCTTTTCTCAAATTTATGTGAGGTCCTTTTTATAAACTGTGAGGACTATGTTGTATTTTCTACTCCCTCCTTCACTTTTATAAGGCATTTCAATTTGAGTCACATACATTCTAAAATGAGTGAATCTAGACTTATTTTATACATTGATTTACTTATTTTACTACATATATAGTCAAAATTGAACTGATAAGTATTGTGTCTTATAAAAGTGGTGGTAACATTTAGCGTCCTCCTTGTAAACTTGGGTCCCTTGACCCTTCTTTTGTTAAAAAAAATAAAAAATAATAAAGCGCAGCTGCCCATTCCGCAGAATTGCACTGAGGGCATGTACAATGGAAGCGGTAGAATTCTACTGCCCCAGCTCTCCGTTTTGGAAAAATTAACGTGAGGCATAATCTAGCAAATAATTGACCCAACGCATCAATGCTCCACACAAGCCTGCTACTTCAGCTTTATCCCTGCCTCTTCTCTCTCAAGCCAGAAACAGGATGAAGGTTGTACGAGGTCATTACGTTGCTTTTTGAGGTATTAGCACCAGCAGTACATAAACTTGCACCAAATGAACACTTTTATACAAAAACTTGCAAAAGTGAAAAAAAAAGTAGTACAAGAACTTGTCCAGGTGGAGCAAAGAGGTCCAAAACGAATCAGAACGCGACATTTGGCCTCCACGCTGGCTGCCTGCGTCGGACGTACACTTTGCGGAAAACCCCCTGCGTTATTTTAAGTCACACGCGCGGGTCCAACGTTTCCCAGGTGCTGCGCATTTAATTTGCAGGTCCCTGGAGTTGACGCATTTAACTTGTCCAGACGGGGTACATACAGCCACGATCGCTCTCCTTCTCTCTTTTCGCTCCAGCGACGCAGGCGAGGGCGACGACGTCACCGACGCCACATCGCCGGTGGCCACCATGGCTGACGAGCTTGTACTGCGCAATCACGGCGTGTCCCCTCTGTATTACGGTGTGTACTCCCTTCTGTCACTCCCTCCCATCTCTCTGTACTCGCCATGGTCGAGTTCAACTGCCGCCATGGCCGGGTTAGTCTAGGGTTTTGGCCGCGAGCAGTGGTTGGTTTAACTTCTAATAAGTTGCGGGAATAGTCATTGTAGGTTGGTAGGAAGCGAATGCCTAGTCGTAGGAGTTCAATTTTGGATGATTTGTGGATGAACTGAACCTCGTCGCCGATTTGATGTGCGCTCTTATTTGAGTGATTGGATGGTTATTACATCTTTTGAGTAGTGTTTACGTGTTGTACAGGGACTAATTATGGTTACTGAAATGGTCTAACTTGAATCGGACCATGCCATGTTTTTTATAGTTTGTGGTGCAATTGCAGACAAATTCATAAATTTTGCACCTTTAGGATGATTTATGGCTTGATTGTACTTTTCAATGTTGTATTGATGTATATTAGATGTACTATGTTGTACTGAAAACATTGCAAATTGTTTTTTGCTATGTATCACTCTGAAGATGGCTATCTTAATTCGGTTTGTCCTGCAAGTTTAGATATTAGCTCTGCATTTAGGTGGTTAGCAGTCATGATTTTTATTTTTTTGTGTTGCCAATGCAGGTGATGATCCAGATAGGTTCAGTATTGCTATTGCGCATAATGGGTTTTTCACAGGGTTGAGGGATGATATTGAGTACACTGATGGCAGTTTGGCTGTTTTTGACAATTGCAACTGTGACACATGGTCTTTGCTTTGGATTCATGATCTTATCAGACAGCTAAATCATGAAGTTGATGCAAGATTGCATGTGTACTGGTGTCTTCCAGGAAAAGGCATCAATGATGGGCTTGTGTGCATTCAGAAAGATTCAGACATTGTGGCAATGATTGAAGCAGTCAAGCAGAACAAGGCACTGTCAATTACTGTGGATCACACTGATTTTCTGCATTTTTTCAGAATTGATTGCATTATCAAGCTTGGTGAAGATATTTCAACTGAGAACTCAAGGCCAGAGATGGTTGAGGACAGTCCAATCAGGCTAAAAAAAAGTAGGAAATGCTAGATCAGAGCAACATGGGAGTACTGGAATGGAACTTGTTGAATATGCACTAGATGGGGAAACAGACAGTGAGTTCTATGACAGTGATTATGATGCAAATGATGGAGATGATGACATGTTTGATGCTAATATTGACAAGGAAGTCAATGATCACAATGAAAGTGTAGAATTAATTGAAGAAGAGGATGATGCAGGGCTTGAGCATGAGAATTTGCAGCTGACCAGAGAGCAAGCACTTGAGTTGAAATACAAATTCAGTGAATTTAATGCTCAAATAGACATGAACAAGCCAGACTTCAAGGTTGGCATGGTGTTTTCATGCATGAAGGAGTTGAGAGATGCAGTTAAAACATATAGCATAAGGGAGAGAGTGAAGGTTAGCAAAACAAGAAATGAGTCCAAAAGGTTAGAGGCTGTGTGTGATGGAGATTGTGAATATGGTTGCACATGATATTTAAAGGCTTCAGAGGATAGCAGGACAAATGCAATTGTGGTCAGACAATATTATGGTGTCCACAGATGTGTGAGAGTGTGGGAGTCAAAATCATTGACAGCTCTTTTCCTGTGCACCTTTTTCCTAAATGAGTTTAGGGACAACCAGAAAATGGATTTGGGAACTTTCAAGACTAAAATTCAGAGGGAGTTTAACATGACTCCAAATACTTGGAAGCTGAGAAGAGCAAGGAAACAAGCACTGACCATAATCCATGGTGATGAGAAACAACAGTTCAACCTGTTGTGGGATTATGGTGCAGAGCTTAGGAAAAAAAACCTGGCTCCACATTTTTCCTGTCCACAAATTTGTCAAAGGAGAAGGGGGATGTTGTTCCAAAACACCACTTGGCTACATTGTATTGGTCTTATGATGCCAGCAAAAGAGGGTTTCTGGAAGGATGCAGGCCAATCATATGCATAGATGGGTGCCACATTAAGACCAGATACAAGGGGAATTTGCTTACTGCAGTTGGCATTGATCCAAATGACTGTATTTTCCCTATTGCATATGGACTAGTTGAGGTTGGGTGCACAAGTTCATGGGAATGGTTTCTAACCACATTGAAGGAAGATTTGAATATCACTAACAGTGCTCATTTCGCCATCATGAGTGACATGCAGAAGGTACTATCCCTAGTTGTGTTTGAATTTTTTCTGTTTTATAATCTGCATGCTTTTGGACTCATTTTTGTGTTGCTTCCAATAGGGGCTCATTAAGTCTGTTAGTACTGTGTTTCCTGAAGCAGAGCACAGACATTGTGTCAGGCATATTTATTAGAATTTTCACAAGAAACACAAAGGAGAGACACTGAATAATGATCTATGGGTTGTTGCAAGGTCAACCAATCTGCTAACTTATCAGAGAAACGTGGAGAAACTTAAATTGGACAGTGCTGAGGCTTATGCTTGGGTAGAAGAAATGCCACCACACACCTGGATCAAGGCCTTTTTCAGTGAATTCTCTAAATGTGACATGTTGCTAAACAATCATTCAGAAGTGTTTAATAGGTGAGTATTGTGCATACTGAAAATCTAGTTTCTATGGGGTCATTTTATTGTTGTCACTTACATATTGCAATGATTTATGCAGCTACATTAATGAGGCAAGGGAAATGCCAATGTTATCCATGCTAGAGAATATTTTCTACAAGATGATGCATAGGATAGTTGGCAAAAACCTGAAAGTTGCTAAGTGGGATGGAAGTATTTGTCCCAAAATCAAGAAGAAATTGGACAAATACACTGAATTTGCAATGAACTGTGGTGTGGAAGCATCAGGTGCTGGAAAATTTAAAGTTACCTATGGAGAATTTGAAACAGGTTACATAGTGGACCTCAATGCTAAGGTTTGTGACTGCAAGAGATGGCAACTCACAGGGATTCCCTGCCACCATGTCATTGCATGTTGTAGACATGAAAGAATAGCACCTGAAAGAATGGTGCACAAGTGCTACTCCATTGAAACTTACAAAAAGGCATATGCTTACAACTTGGCTCCACTCAGAGCAAAATGTTTCTGGGAAAAGCAAAATGGAGTGCCTGTCCACCCCCCTTTGTACACCAAGGTCATGGGGAGGCCTAAGAAAAACAGGAGGAAAACACCAGAAGAGAAGGACTTAAATCTTGGTCAAAGTCTCACAAAAGCTGGAGTACAAATGCATTGTTCAGTGTGCAAACTGGCAGATCACAACAAGAAAGGACATGCCAAGTACATGGAAAATCTAGCAAATGGCATAACCCAAGCTCCAGATGTTGATGGAAATGTGGATAACCCAACAATACTTGAGCACATCATCCATCAGTCCACATGGCCTGAACTTGATCCTAGCAAGGAGCCTAACATGATGGTTCACATTATGAGCCAAGAGGTACAATTCATGTATTATACTGAATTTTTTACTAATTAGGGTTATGCTTGTAAACTAAATGTTGTTTTCTACCTTAATTCTGAATAATAACAGGTAAGATCCCCATAGCAACACCAAATGTTCCACTTCCTCAGGAGAGTACTTTTGTGGTTCAGGCCAGGGAGTCTATTCCTGTTGAAGGTGGGAGATTGACAACTGCTAACCTAAGGGGAAGATTAGCTGCTAGGGGAAGAGGAAGAACAGTTGGAACAGGGAGAGGTGATGCAACATGGAGAGGTGATGCAACAGGGAGAGGTGATGCATCAGAGAGAGGTGATGCAAACTCTGGACCAAACTCTAACAGAGGAAGAGGTAGAGGTGGAACAAGAGCACCCATGAACAAAAGGAAAGCACCAACATCTGGAAATGTCCCTGCACCTACATCTGGCAATGCAGGTAGGAGATGCAGTGCAAATGGTTTCAAAGCACCAAGAAGCAATTCAAATGTAATAGCAAGCAATGCAGATGATGGCATCCCAGAAACAAGTGGTACTGAAAATGCAAGCAGTAGTGCAAGAAACCTAGGTTACAGCACAGCTCCAGGATCACTTCATTGGTGGCTATTTGGTGATGGGAGATGGGCACCAGCACCTGGGGCATCATTGCCAGATTTGAACCAAACCCTGCTTCCTGAAGACCCTGAAGAGATTCAGCTTACACAAAATGCACCTGATGTTTAGATGTTTCCTACATGCACTTTATCAATTTAGTTCAAACTGAACTTGTTCCTGACTTGTGTAGCCATTTTGAGTTCACATGTGAACTACATGTAAGGGATGCATACTGAGTAATTCATGTAATTCATGACAAGCATGTACTAATGGAGGAAAAATATTAAGGTAGACAGATACTTGCTTCATTACATAGCCATACTTGGTTCAGCACTTTACATAGATATAGTGGTTCATCACATAGTACTAGTGATCCATTACATAGACATACTGGTCCATTACATAGCCATAGTGGTAAAACACTTATAACACTGACATAGACAGTAAATTAATTCTTGCAGCCGCAGAGGCCATTTCGTTGAAGGAGCAACAGATGTTTCTGGGTTCCAAGTGAAAAAGCAACAGGCTCAATCCTGTCCACAATGAGCTTCAAGCTGCTATCCTCTGTCCTCCTGAACCAGAACATCAGAACATCTCCCTCCCCATACACCTGGTCATCCACAATAGACATCCAATTAGTTGTCATTATGGCTTGCTTGTTGGCCTTGTCCATCTTTATCTTCACTTCTTCCATCTTTTTGGCCTTGTTGTAGTACACCCTCATGAAATATCTAGTCTTGGACATGTAGGACTTCAAGTAGCTGTTGGTGTAGTCTTTGTTGAAGTACTGAAACCATAATGAATTAACATGAATAATGTACACAACTAGGTATTGTACAACACATAAATCAAAAAAATTGAGCACATACCATCTTTCCTTTTCCTTTTGCTGCAATCATTGAACCTTTCATAGTGCAGACATACAAAGGGATCCTTGGTTCCTTTTCTTCACATATGGTCTTCAGAATGAAAACTTGCTTAGGAAATAGGGCAACCCTGTTGGGGTACACACAGAAGGCATCATAGCTTTCCTCATTGGCCCTTGTTGGACATGCATGACCAAATTAGTTCAGTTGGGACCATCATAAATAGTCTGGCCTACATGGAGAAATAAGTCCAAATCTGGCCTAACAAGTACAAATCTGACCTAACAAGTACAAATCTGAAACAAGAACATATGGGCCATACCCTTGATTGTCATACGCATGTTCTTCTCCATCTGACATTCCTCACATGATTCTTCAGAACTTTCAGAAGAAATGTTAATAACCTCAACCCAGTCTGCCATCTAACAATATCACAATAAAAAAGATCTAGAGTTAAAACTATTTCTAACAACCACGAAAAACAGAAGGTAAAAACCCTAGATTGGACATGCAAATCCCTAAAATAGGTCTAACAGAGCACATAGAAGAGGACTAGATGAGGCAGAGCAGAAAAAGAGGAATAGTTTCTAAGGTGCAGTACTGGGATATTGTACTCACCTGGATGCGTCGGAGAGGATCCAAGTCGCCGGAGATGACCAGGGAGTAGATGAGCCTAGAAGAGAAGAAGAAAGGGGCAAACAGAACTGTTGTCTCCCCCTGCTGCTGTCTTAAATACAGAGAGAGAGGTAAGGATGAAGGAGTTAATGACAGTAATATTAGTGCTACCTACTACCAGCTGACAGGTGGGTCAGGATTGCCTCCGTTTCTACCATTGTTGGGAATTGGCATTACTTATCAGTGCAATGTAAATGGCTCACCAACAATTAAAATGGTGTGTTCTAATTATCTAGCATTATTTTAACCTAAACAGAAAAATAGATCTTGTTTCAATGCCACAATGCATCAACCATACACAATGACATATGCCATAATTAACCATGCATGAACAATACACAAGGGCACAATGACACAATGCCATATGGAAATTCACAGAAACAAAGATCTTGTTTCAATTTACCACACAATAATGGCATCCAATCCAATAGAAACATGAAAACAAACATAGTTCAGCTTGCCCTAAAACAAATTGTAAATTCAATACAAGAAAGATGACTTATTCATCTATTATTTCCTTGATCTTCTTGAACTTATCCTTGTTGACATAGGCAACTTTCAGCAGGTCAGCAATGTAGTATTCAAGCTTCTTCTTCTCAGCTTTTAGAGCATCCCTGTGCTTCTCTGCCGCCTCCTTCATTTCCTGGAGTCCCTTGTTTTTTGCAAGAAGATGTTTTATCTGACTCTCTGCCTGCTGCTTCTCTTCAACATGTAAATCCAACTCAATCTTTTTTGGCACTTGCTGAGAAATTAGTGCCTTCCCCAAGTCTATCTGCAACTCTTTCACCTTTTCTTCCAGCTGCTTCTTCACCTGATTGAGCTTGTAATATTCTTCAGTTTGCTCCACTGCTCCCCTGGTTCTGACACTGCATTCTTCATCATACAAATCCCAGATCCTAACAAGACACTTCTTAAGAGCTGGTGGCAACTCTGGACCAATCCAGACAGTTGAACAAACTCCACCACCCTACCAAAATACATAATTAAATAAGCTACCAATCATAGCTGTGAAAAATTGCAATACATGATGAACAACCATTTCTCTGAATGTGTTGCCATATTTTCCAAACTAGCATTTTTATCACAGATGAATACATAACAACATTATAGGAAAAGATATCATTTCTCTGACAGATTACAACAGATGAACATTTCTCTGAATTTATATTTCTCTCACATATGAACATACATGGACAACATTATAAGAAAAGTATGAGCATTAAATGAAACATACCAGTCTAGCACAACCCAGAAATCTCCTGCTAGTGTTTTCTCCTTCAAAAGCAACGAATTTCCCAAATTTCTCAAAATGCTCACACTTAGATTCCGTGAGCATGTCAGTGCCACAGAAATCAGGGTAGTGCAGGCTAGATGGAACCTATATCATCACAACGAGCCAGTTAATCGACCAATTCCATCCTAGCTGAAAAATCCCCAAATCCTAACCCTAGTCTACCAGTCGGTGGCAGACAGCTCACCTCGACGCCGCCTTCCGATGAGTCGCCGTCGCCCACGAACAAATTCTCCTCGCTGCCGCTCTCGCCGTCATTCCACGACGGCATGGCGTCGCGGCGGTGGCGGGGAAGTGCGCGCCGGAGAACGGGGAAAGGGAAGAGCGGCGACGGAGAGCGACGGCAGTGAGAGCGTGTGAGCAGGGGCTGTGTGTACCCCGTCCGGACAAGTTAAATGCGTCAACTCCAGGGACCTGCAAATTAAATGCGCAACACCTAGGAAACGTGGACCCGCGCGTGTGACTTAAAATAACGCAGGGGGTTTTCCGCAAAGTATACGTCCGACGCAGCAGCCAGCGTGTAGGCCAAATGCCGCGTTCTGATTCGTTTTGGACCTCTTTGCTCCACCAGGACAAGTTCTTGTACTACTTTTTTCACTTTTGCAAGTTTTTGTATGAAAGTGTCCATTTGGTGTAAGTTTATGTACTTCTGGTGCTAATACCTCTTGCTTTTTCTCTCCTTTGCTTGCTATTCTCAGCGAGGAGTTGGTATCTTCTGCAGGA
Organism: Alopecurus myosuroides; assembly: GCA_028641055.1. NCBI lineage: Eukaryota > Viridiplantae > Streptophyta > Magnoliopsida > Poales > Poaceae > Alopecurus > Alopecurus myosuroides. Next base: position 8,553 of record JAPCYS010000213.1, read on the forward strand.
TCCCGCTTTGGCCTGCAAGCAGCAGGGTTATGCTAGCTGGACTGTGATTTCCTACGTGGATACCTAGGGCAGCAGTCCAGAGTGGAGCGTTGTGCATGCTCTGAGGCCCGGATAAATATATTGAGATTGAAAGTGAATGATTCCAACAAAACTTTATTACATCAATGATTCAGGTATATATATACAAGGTGAAGGGGTGCTAGATAGAGGCGCGTCCCATCGTGGGAGCAAGAGAACTGGCGCGACGGTTGCCTGAAGAGGTGGCCACGCGTTCGGTTATACGACAGAGGATTATCTCTATTTACAGTTTAAATAAATCCTAACACTCCCCCTAATCCTTGTTTGTCCTTGCGATTGATCACTCTTGGAATCGTCTCCTCCAAAAACCCTGTGGGAAAAATGAGGAGAAATATACAATATGCCTCGAAAACTCCTTTAAAAACCCTGTGGGAAAAATAAGGAGAAATCGACATATATCGTCCATACTTGTATTATTATTGCCTCATTAAAAACCTTACATGAGGAACCTCAAGGAAAACTCACAAAGGAAAAGAGTGCAATACTGAAAATCTTTTGATCGTCAACATGTTATAACCTAGGAGATTTCTCCCCCCGAATTTTGCAAGTCACGAAGTCTCCTCGTACCAATTCCCTTCACATATTTATCGAACAGAGAACTTGGTAAGGACTTGGTAAACAAATCAGCGAGGTTATCGCATGACTTCGTTTGCAAAATACTTATTTCCCCATTCTTTTGTAATTCATGGGGATAAAATAGTTTAGGAGCAATATGCTTCGTAATATTGCTCTTAATATAACCGGTCTGCATTTATACAATACAAGCAGCATTATCCTCGTAGATAATGGTGGGTGATTCCAGTGAACCGATCCCACTTGAACTTTGGACAAAGTTCATCATCCTTCGAAGCCATACACATTCCCGTGATGCTTCGTACAAAGCAATTATCTCAGAATGGTTAGTGGACATAGCCACTAGGGTTTGTTTTGTCGACTTCCAAGAGAAGGACGTGCCTCCATTTAAGAAGACAAAACCAGTCTGTGATCTGGCATTATGGGGATCTGACATGTATCCAGCATCGCAATACCCCACCATGGTTCTCTCTAGGTTTTTCTGATAGAACAAACCAAGATCTTTGGTGCCCTGAAGGTATCTAAGAATATTCTTCACACCAACCCAATGCCTTTTAGTTGGCGATGAGCTGTATCTAGCCAATAAATTAACTGCAAATGATATGTCAGGTCTTGTGTAGTTCGCTAGATACATTAGTGCACCAATAGCACTGAGATATGGAAACTCTGGTCCCAATACCTCCCCATCGTCATCCTTTGGTCTAAACGGGTCTTTGTCTCTTTCAAAAGACCTCACAACCATAGGTGTTTTAGATGGGTATACTTTATCCATACTGAACTTCTCCAGTATCTTTTCGATATAAGCAGACTGATGAACAAGTATTCCCGATGACATATGTTCAAGTTGCAGACCAAGACAAAATTTAGTTTTACCCAAATCTTTCATCTCGAATTCCGTGTTCAAATGATTGCTTGCCTCATGTATTTCTTGTGTAGTTCTAGTGATGTTTAAGTCATCAACATACACAGAAATTATACAAAATCCATCAGTAGACTTCTTGATGAATACACATGGGCAATCATCATTGTTCGAGTAACCTTTCTGCATGAGGAACTCACTCAGTCGGTTGTACCACATTCTACCCGACTGCTTCAAGCCGTACAACGACTTCTGTAGCTTTACGCAATACATGTTGCGATTAGCCTTCGGATCCGGAATCTTTAGTCCCTCGGGAACTTTCATATAGATATCCGTATCTAGTGACCCATACAAATATGCGGTCACCACACCATCAATTGGATATACAAATTCATTTGCAGTGCCAGCGATATCAAGTATCAGAACGTTATTCCACTCATCACAGGAGAATATGTTTCATCGTAATCGATGCCGGGTTTCTGTGTAAACCCTTGTGCTACCAGCCTCGCCTTGTACCTCACCACCTCATTGTTTTCGTTCCTCTTACGAACTAAAACCCATTTCGCCCCCACGGGAAAAACATGCTTAGGAGTAGGTATTACTGCAGTAAATACCCCCCTCTTGGCAAGCGAGCGCAATGCATCCTCTATTGCGACCTTCCATTTGGACCAGTATGAGCGTTTCATACACTCTGCCATGGACTTTGGTTCACGATCCAATGCCAGGTACTTTGCAATCTTTGAGGAGAAAAATATGTCGACATTAGTAGTCTTTCGGTTGAATGATTCTCCTGATTCAACATAGTTTGTGGAAATTTCTTCAATACCTTCCGACTCATCGTGATTTTCCACAACAATTGAGTCAAGGCATTCCGATGCCCTAACACCTATATATGTGTGCACATTTGTGCTGGGCTTTGGATGATGAACATCCTTCAGGTGTCCTTCAACACTAGGTTGAACGTCAACTTGCGGTTGACCTACATTTACTGTTTGAGGGTTCCTCATTCCCCGCGGACGCTTCTGAGAAGTATTGTCCCTTTTTTCCAGTTTTCTCCCCCTCTTTGGCGGTTGAGTGGTCTTCTGAGTTACCTTAACCCTCTCTGGAACATTCATAGCAGGAACATGAGACTTAGTGACACCTTTATAGTCAGTAAATGCATCTGGCAGATTATTTGCAATATTTTGCAAATTTATAATCCTCTGAACTTCCAGTTCAGACTCATTCGTACATGGATTTAAGGACTGAATTTCTTGGACATTCCAATCTATTTCTCGGCATTCTTTGTGGTTCTTTTCTCCCCCTAATGCCGGGAAATTGTCCTCGTCGAAGATACAATCAGCGTACCGGGCTGTAAATAGATCCCCTGTTAGGGGCTCCAGGTACTTTATAATCGACGGAGAATTGTACCCCACATAGATCCCCATTTTTCTATGTGGACCCATCGATGTATGCTGAGGTGGTGATATCGGTACGTACTCAGCGCAACCGAATCTTCGAAGATGGGAAATACTTGGTTGATTTCCACGCACTAACTGCAACGGGGAGGCCGTATGATATGCAGTTGGTCGAATTTGTATCAATTCCGCGGCATGTAACACCGCATGTCCCCAACAAGATGTTGGGAGATTACAGTTCTGTAGGAGTGGTCTTGCTATCAATTTAACCCTCTTGATAAGTGATTCTGCAAGACCATTTTGTGTGTGTACATACGGTACCGAATGCTCCACAGTTATGCCCAAAGCTAGGCAGTAATCATTGAATGCCCGTGAACTAAATTCAGCAGCATTATCCATTCTGATGGATTTAATCTTATGTTCAGGATGATTTGCTCTCAGTTTTATGATTTGAGTGATCAACTTTGCGAAAGCATGGTTCCTTGTTGATACAAGACACACATTGGACCATCTTGTGGATGCATCAATAAGCATCATAAAATATCGAAATGGTCCCGATAACGGTTGAATCGGACCACAAATATATCCTTGAATGCGTTCAAGAAAATTAAGTGGCTCACTCTTGATCTTCAGATATGAAGGTCTTGTGATTAACTTCCCAGTTGCACATGCCGTGCAGACGAAATCCGAAGATTTGGGGAAATTAGTAACCGTTATGTTGTGTCCAATTGAACCATCAATAATTTTTCTCATCATCCCCACACCAGGATGATCCAGGCGATCATGCCATATCTTGAACTTGTCAAGATTATGAAAAATTATTTTATACGCCAAATGTGGCTCTGGCTTTATGTATGTGTAATACAATCCATAAGATAGAGCAGAAAGTCTCTCAAGGATTTCCTTTTCAGTTCCCTTTTGCTGACTTATGAGTAGGCTTTCAACCCCATTCTCTTCATGAGTTCCAATGTGGTAGCCATTCATACGGATATCCTTAAAACTTAGCAAGGTACGAGTCGAATCCGGATACAATAATGCCTCCTGGATTACAAGTTTTGTACCATTCAGGAGTGTAAATATGGCCTGACCAGAACCAACAATTACCGTGTCACGACCACCAATTGTCATGACAGTCCCTTTACTTTTCTTGAGAGTTTGGAAGTATTTCACTTCCCGTAATATTGTGTTAGTGGAACCACTATCCACTAAACAAATTTCCTCCTCCATTGGAGTGTTCCTTGAAGATTTCTATAGAGTAAAATAATAAGGTTTATCATATATCTCAACTCATATAGAATTAACACATACATTACATAATATGCATGTCTGCTTACATATTATAATACATTATGTTTGCTCACATAATTATTACAATACCATATGTCTTATGACATAATAATTTTACAACACACAATATATCTAAGAACATTATCACAATACTTAGGACATAATCAACATATTAAAAGTTGATCTCCATATATGTCGCTAGTAGAAGTGAAATCCACAAGCATGTCTTTAACATGAAGTGAAGGTCCTTCCTTCTGCTGAGCCAGATCCTGGTTCTCCATGTTCTCATGAACGCCTTGGGAACTCTCGATCATCGGACCAAGTGAAGTGAGCTTCAAACTGGTTCCCTTGGGTCTTCTTGCCCTTAACCGACTGTTGATACAACGTCACCAAATGCTTTGAAGTTGTACACTTCCTTGCAAGATGAGTAGTACAACCACACATGTAGCAACCCTGAGAGGTGCTACCTTTATCATTTTTCTTGAAATGATTCTTGCTCTTTTCTACTCCATTGCTATTCTGGTTCTCATCACGTCACCACTTTCCTTTAAACTTCCCATAGTTCTTTTTGAAACCACGAGATTTACGTGTATTCTGAGAATTGAAATGTGCTTCCGGAAGTGGCAGTGTCCCCGTTGGACGGGATAGATTATTCTTATCAAGAATTTCACTATGCTTTTCTGCATGAAGAAGCACATAAATCAACTCAGAATACTTCGTATATTTCTGCTGACGATGTTGTTCAGCAAGTATCCTCATATTAGGATTAAAAGTGGAGAGCGTCTTTTCAATGAGATCCGCATCCGAAACTGCACTATTGCAGAATCTCAACCTTGAGTTGATTTGATGCACAGCGAAATTGTATGCCGCAACGGACTTAAAATCCTGAAAACGGATTAGTGCCCATTCTCTTTGCGCTTCAGGCAACATCACCGACCTTTGTTGATCATAACGTTCCTTTAAGGAGTCCCAAAGATTCTTAGGATTTTCCTCCATCATGTACTCTTCTTTTAGAGTAGGGTCAAGGTGGTGCCGAATGAAGTGCAAAGAAGCATATTTTGCCGCATCTGGTATAGCAGGAGTACCCTGAGCAGGTGTAACTATAGTACCAATCAGATTCCTGGATGCCAGGTTAATCTTCAGATCCATGGCCCATGTTAGGTAATTTCTGCCATCAATGGCAAGCTCAGCAAATTCTTTCTTAGATATGTCACTCATATCCTGCATGAATAAAATCATGCCCATTAATTTACTATCAAGTAAATTAATTGTGTGTGTAACAACATGCTTGATTCAAATGTAAAAGTTTAGGAGAAGCCTATACGACCCAAATATGACTTTCCACACACATGGTCGAGGTAATTTCCACAAGTGACGTACATCTCACTCATATGGCTATCTACATGCCATAACCCGTGTGCTTTCACTTTTTGCTCTGAACACATGGAGGTAATCACTACTTGGTAGTGTAGACCTTCCCTCGTGTTACTTTGCACAACCTCGTGTTGATAAAAACACATTATAGGCAATCACCACATTATGGTGTAGACCTTTAGTTGTGAACAAAGTTATGCAAAATTGAAAGAAGTCATATTAATTCAAGCAATTTTAATCATTGTCAACATACTGCAATTAACATTGCACTCATGAAAATGTTGACATATATTTTTTCGAACTTTATATATTCACATAGGCACATGTTAGAAATTACTAACAAATAGAAATAAACTGAAAAGCTTGTGAAGCTATTCAGAAAAGAAACACGGAAAAAAATGGCAATAGGCCAAAAACTGGGCAGCGCACTACCGTGGCTCGTACCACCAATTTGTTTTTTTTTCTTCCTCGTAATATGTTTGTACAGAGCATGGACAAGGGCCCAAGCTGGGGTTTTTTTTTCGGCCATACGCTCGATAGGATAAGGATTGGTGTACGAGACCACTTCCTCTCCATCGACAAACCGTGCCCAATCCTGATCCGAGTGATGGCCAGGACCAGAAACACCTCGTCCTGACAACTACCACCCATCCACCATCCGCCGTTGCCGGCCGCCGTCTCAACGGCGAAGGGCGTGAGATCCCGGCGCCCCGTCTTCTTCCTCCAACGAGGGCCTGCCAGGAAGACACGTCCCTGCACGGCGGACGCGACCTCGTTCGCGAGTTCAGGCACTTATCTCGGGCCCCGCCTTCCCGGCCGGCGACCAGCGTCGCCTTTTACCAGGACTGCGCACGGCGTTCCGGAGACGGAGACGGCAGATCCGGAGATCCCGGTGCCACGGAGGGCGTTCTGCTTACCTTTGAATATTCTTTCTCTCCGTTGCTTCTTTCCGGCGAGTTTGCCGGCGAGTTCGCCGATTTGCTCTCTCTCGGCAGAGCAAAGTGATGATAACGTATTGAGATCGAAAGTGAATGATTCCAACAAAACTTTATTCCATCAATGATTCGGGTATATCTATATAAACTAAATAGGTCATCCCCACTAACTATTTCTCTAGACATGCAGTCTATCCACCTCAGCATGCTGCCACATCAGCAATTTCCGATTTTCCTATTTATTTTTCTTTTTACTTTATCTCTCAAATTCTCCCACGTTAAGTCTTTTTTTTCAGGTGCTCTGTATGATTTCTGAAAAAACAGTCCATCCAATCTATGGCCCATTCCAAAAGGCCCACTCCCTTCATCGTTTCCACCGAAGAGACGTTCTGCTCTCTCTTCCTCTCCTGCACTAAATCCAGATCGACCGATCGGGCGTTTCTCCTCTCAATTCTCAATCAATGTCCACGCCTCTGCTCTCTCTTCCTCTCCTGCACATTGACGCAAGCATACGAGAGGTCGCCATAATTTATTCCCTATAAAATTTGTAAGTGCAGTTTGCATCGGCGCATCTTCCTCCATTACCGCTGGACGTCCGCCTCATGCTCGCGCCTCCGGTAAGCCACTCCGCCCACTCCATCCCGTCTTCTCCGATTTCCCTTTCACACGTTGTCATTTTCGTCACAATTAATTTGGGTTTCTAACTCAGATTGTGGATAGCTATTGTGGATTTCGCCATCTTCAGTTTCTGTACCAGTTGGGCGCCGCAACAGTCGCCGTGCTTCTTCCTACTTGCCGCGCCGAAACAGTCGACATTGCTTCTTCCTCCTTGCCTGCTTCTTCCTCCTGTTTAGTTCTCTCTACTCGCTGATTACCCAAGAGCGTAAGGCTAATTCCACTACTCCCACTCGTACGTACACCTCCAGTCTGAGTACAGTTTAGCTCCATTGAACAGTCATCCTTGCATTTTGTTCTTTTGGCAATTTTCAGTTGTACTTCATTTCATGTACATCTAAATTCGGTTTTGGTCAAATGTCTTGCAGTTAGATTTTTTTTAACTAGCCACGGACTGGTATATCATCAAACAGATTGGTGAGTACAAAACAAACGCACAGGCTATTGAACATCTGAATTTTCCTGTCAGCACTACAGAAATTTCCGCAGAAAAATTATTGCTAAGAAGAACCACGAAAGAAATATATATGACCAAAACCTGGGTATCTACTGCTCCTGTCAATCAATTAACCAATCCAGAGACTGCCATGTTAAATAACCTGATTATATGTGCTTACTGGAACAAAAACAGTCTATTGTTAGTTGGTGAGCATTCTTGCTTGCCCTATCATATGCACACTGCATCGACAAAAACAAACAAGCAACCTGCTATGCCTTTTACTAATGATACATATATAGGGCTATAGGCCCCTAAAAAATTGTTGGTCAATAATATAGTACTATATATCTGCAGCTACTACAATTTTATAATAGTGCATTCCAAGTTACTTGCCCCTTTTGTTCGACCCCCCTTGCGTTTGTTAGGTTTGTCAACATGGATAGCGCAGAAAGTTCTTCTCAGAATCCACATAGGCATCCGGTTTCTCTTGCCGGTGATCACTCACAGGGACTTTCCCGTCGTCGTGGACGACCACGTCGTTCCTCATTACCTCCTAATCCTGCTCCTCGACCTAGCCCATATGCTGCTGCCAATAGTCGCCGCAGGCGTATCCATCTCATGGCTACAAACAGGAGCACATGTTTGTTTGCACATTATATTTGTTCAACTATATTATCTGCTGTTATGTTACCTCTTGGATTAATTTCATCCTATGTTGCTTCGTACCAATAAAGCAACAACCTCTTGAGATTGAGAAGGACATTCAGCACCTCAACCATTAAATGAAGAATCATCTATATCAATGTCACACACATACAACCTGAATTTCACCCATAACCGTAAGCTTCCATTCACATTGCTTTTCGTGCCTTCAGGGTTTATAACTCATCCATATTGTTAAGCTTCTTTGTTCTTCTCATCTTCTAGGAGTCATTTTTTAGCCATTAACACTTGGAAGCCCCCAGCATACTTGAAGACATTGTGGTGCTCTCTTTTGGTACCAAGAACGTCTGCGAAGAGAAAGACATACTCAGGATCCAACATATAATTTGTGTTGCAAAGGTGGAAAAGTTTACCTGCAACCATATCTTCCTCCTTCCCAACCCCTCTTCGATTTATTGACTCCACATAATAGTACACTCTCAAACCACTTATTTGATCATATTCGGCAATACAACATTATGTTTGAAATGACTTCAATGGGAGCTAAAATTAACGATTCCATAAAAGACGGTAAAGGCCCATATGTATGGCACCAACCCCAACAGCAATAAATAAAATTTACCACGTATCATCTACTTTTATTCAGTAAATTTACTCTGATATAATTCCAATATATGATCATTAATAAAGTTTTCCTTTCAGAGGTCTCAGTTTTTCCTTATGCATTTTCTTTCTTATTTCAACACCAATCTGTAAGGCATTATTTACAACCAAATATCATCTAAATATATTTCAAACATATCCCGCAGCAACGCGCGGGGTATCATCTAGTATACAAGGTGAAGGGGTGCTAGATAGAGGCGCGTCCCATCGTGGGAGCAAGAGAACCGGCGCGACGGTTGCCTGAAGAGATGGCCGCACGTTCGGTTGTACAACAGAGGATTATCTCTATTTACAGTTTAAATAAATCCTAACAAAATAAAAGCCGTACGGGCAGTCCGCCACCGCCTCGGGCTATCCCATACGGGAAGCAACCTCCCCTGCACCGTACGATACCCCCTACGCAGCGCCGCGGTTGTTGTCCGGCCCTACTCATCGGCGAGGCGACTCACCGGTGTGCGCACCACTTCGGGCTCACGCGGCGGTTGCGGGCAACTGGGCCGCGTCGCTTTTGACCTGCTCGGTCTGCGGCGGTTACCCGTTTCTCCTCCCTGGCACGCTGCTGTAAGGTCATCTCCAGCGGGGCTGCTCATTTGCCCCGGACTGGTCCGTTTTGAGCAGCCTGGCCCAAAACCAGGCCCCAGCGGGGCTGCTCAACCCACGGCCTGGTCCCTTTTCAGTCCGCGGATGCTCAAATCCGACCCAAATTTGGGTCAGATTTGAGCAGCCCGCGGACACGAAACGGACGCGCGCGCTCGGTCGTGTCCATTTTTCGGTCAAAGGGGTGGCCCGCCGGCCAGTGACCGCGGCGACGGCTCGGCTACCCACGGGGTCCTATTTAAATGGGACCCGCGGCCACGCGTCCCTCCCCACGCGCACCGCCTCCTCGCAGTCACCGCCCACTTCACTGCCCTCGCAGTCACCACCGCCTCCTCCCCTCGCCTTCCTCGCCGCCGGCCATGGGCCGCAACTGGCTAAACTGGGGCCGTGGGAAGAACGACCACGAGGCCGGCGGCTCACGACGCCGCCGCGAGCCCTCTCCCCCTTCTTCCCTCCCTCCTCCACCGCCTATGACCCGCCTCCAGCGCGCCCAATCCGAGCAGGTGCGCTCGCCGCCGCCCTCTCCCCCTCCTTCTTCTCAGGCGCCGTTCCGCCTGGTGCCCGCCAGGGTCCGCGAACGGCCCTACCTCAATAAGAGGCGGTGCCAATGGTACTGGGACCGTGCGATCCCAGTGCCATGGCCAGATGTCCACCTCTCCGACGGGTGGCATCTGAACAGGGACAGGATCCCTGTGCCGCCGGTGCCGCGGTCCGGCGCGGCGCGGGAGGCGGAGATCCGCCGCCGGCGCGATGAGCTGCCACCGGACCTGCGCGCCCACCCGGCGTTCGCGGTGAACAGTCCCCACTGGGACACTTGGTTCACCGACGAACACGACCTGCGCCGCAGGTCGTACTTCGGTGCGCGCCGCGCCCGCGGGGAGCCCCAGTTCCCGCCGCCGTCACCTCCACGCCAGGCGAGGCGTGGAGCCGCCCCCCAACGTCCCCTCCGCATTGGCGGCCGCGCCCCGGTCGTCAAGGACGAACCAGAGGAGGAACCTCCTCAATGGTTCGAGGAGGAGGACGACCAGGACGTCGACATGGCCGAGCCCGAGCCCAACGAGGAGCTCCAGCTGGCCATGGCCATCGAGGCCTCCAGGAGGGAGGCGGAAGCGGCGGCCGAGGCGGAGGCCCGCGCGCTGGAGGACGCCCTCGCGGCGGTGGCCGCGCAGCAGGCGGCGGAGGCGGCAGAGGCCCGCGCAGCCGGCGCGCGTGGACGAGGCCGTGGCGGCCATCCACGCGCAACGCGTCGACGACTACCCCTACGACGAGGAGGTAGACGACGACGGGCGCGATGAGAACGCCCCGGTGCCGGCCTGGTTCGAGCCCCTTGTGGGCATGCGGGGGTGGGAGGCGCCACCACCAGAGCACCTCGTGCCGCCGCCCCGGCCTGCCACGCCGCCACCGCGGACCCAGCCGCCCACGCCGCAGGCGGCCAGAGCCGCCCCGCTGCCACCCCACCTCGCCCCCGAGACTCCCGACTACGTCATCCTGGATGACTAGGAGCTCCGGGGCCAACTCCGGCGCCGCCATGCCACTGGCCAGTGGCCGTCTAGCCCTAGCTAGACGTTTATTTTATGTTTTTTTTTTTTTTTTAGTTTGTAAATCTATGGGCCCCTGTGGGCCCTACTAAATCTATCGAATGTCCTCTTTTGATATGAGCAGCCCCACTGGGGGCACCTGGTCCGGGCCGTGTCCGAGGACAGCGGACGGCTGCTCAAACAGACAAAATGCGGACCAAACTGGTCCGCATTTGAGCAGCCCGCTGGAGATGACCTAACTCAGACCAGCACCGGCTGCACCATCAATTGCGCACCGTCATTATACTACCTGCCCGCGAGCAGCAGCATCCGATGCGATGATCGCAACCTCGTTGCTCTTTTCTTTCGTATGCATTCACGTGGTCGCCTTGATGCTCCTGTGTATGCATGCATGAGCAACGCGATGTGGTAGCTTGTGAAACGTGACGCGACGAGCAGGAGAACACGTTGTTGTTCGGTAAAAAACTACTAGCACATGGTCGCATCCATGCATGCCCACCCAGGCGTGTGTCAACGATGAAAAGAAGTGGGAGACAGATGATGGGGGCGCGATGGTCCATGCCCCGTTGGAAATTCCTCGCCCTTTTTCGCTTCTTGCCAAGTTTTGTCGTCTGACGATCATGCCCATATGGCCATATGGGGTTGTGCGGTTTGTTGGCCTCCCAAGCAAAACTCAGTAGCAGTAGCACTCCTCCGTGGTGGCCGTGCCATGGTAAAAGTAAAACTTTGCCGGAAAACCTGTCGCTGCAGCCAGCTCGCACGCTGCCATGCCAGGCCGAGTCCTTGGTCTACGGTCTTTGCCTGCCTGCTGCCCCTACCTCCTTTTCTCCTTTCCCGTGTTCCGAGGCGAGCGATTCTGCGTTCCAGGATTCCGAACATCGGAGAGTCCGAGACGAGACGTCGATGCAATCATTGTGGCATGGCTGATAGGCCAGTACGAGTGGTGCTGCTACATGCAGCGATAGCAAAACAGTTTAACCACAGTTTGTATGCTACACTTCAGCGAACAGATTCGCGTCGCGTTTTGGTAGGGCGGAATTCTGTGGTCAAACGCATAATTGCCTGTGGGATCCTGCGAAAGAAGGTTCACTTTTCCTGTGTTTGCTCCAAAACGCTCATCGCCGTGTCGTGTCGATCCCATCCAGAAATGCTAAAAATATGAGACCTGGCAGGCGGGCACAGCACGCCACCTCGTGTCAGGTTCGTGCAAGCCGATACCGGATCTCTCTCCAACATGCCTTTCGAGTATTCTATTCTAGGAACGTGGGTTGGGCTCACTGCTCTCGGACCAACAAAGACGTTTCACATAGATGGGCTGGTCGGCCAGCCCAATGAGTAAGTGGAAACATCGGATAATTGGCTGGTCTGTGAGCCCAATGAGTAAGTGGAAATATCGGATACGCGAGCCACAGCATCCACAATCCACAGTAGGGCGCTTACTCAGAAGAGCTAGGGATTAAATCCCCGCATTTTTCCTAATTTGTCCAGCGCATAATTACTCCATACTCCCTCCATCCCCAAAAATATAGGACGCGCTATCTTTGTGCTGATCTTTGATGTTCGATTTTGATCATCAATATATCACAAATTATATGGAGTGAGAATGTATAAATGGTATCGTTGGATTCGTCCTGTAAATTTCTTCCATGTCATATATCTTTACATTATTTTTGTGGACATAATATAAGGACAAATCATGGTTAAAGTTATACGCAGTTGACCCGCAAAATTAAAATGTGCTTTATATTTTGGGACGGAGGGAGTACAAAGTAAGCCTTCTAGAATGCAGTCTCTTGTCTGCGCGAGAACTCCTCAATAAACGTCTACCTCTAGCACCCATCCGTTGTGAGTGCTCTTATAATGCACTATTCGCCAAGGTCGTAGGAAAATGTTTGCTTCACAACCATGTGTTATAAAATTATATACTACTCCCCAGATCTAAAATGACAAATATATGTTTTGCTAAAAAATAGCTCAATTTCGAGTCAATCTTTTGACCGTTAAATATGTTGTTTAAAGATTTGTGCATGAACAAGTCTTTTCATGCTGTTGTGTTGCATGGGCGATGCGTTGCGGACGGGGTGGACGGTCGAATGGGGGTGCTGCCCACAGAGATGCCCCCAAACAATTAAATCAAAATATTTAAACACAAAAATATATGAAATATTTATAATTTTGTTCAAATTTAGAGATATTTTACATAATTTGAAAGAAATTAGAAACTGCGGTAGCCCTAACCTGAAATATTTGAAATTTAACTCACCATAATTTGAGTCGGAGGAGTCCCTGGCCATTATGCCAAGGCTCTTTCCCTCCTGTTTGGCGGCACCACCTAGTGGGCCCATGTGCCCACTTGCACATGTGATTCCTTGGGTTTTGACCATTCTGTCCATTCTAGATTTCCCAAACAAAATTCCGGACTCAACCATTCCAACACTTTTTATAAAACGTCTAAAAACATTCCGTCCACTCTCGGTGACATTCCGGATTCCTTTGCCATATCCCGAAATCCTCCGAACAATCCTTCAATGTTACTTTCAACTATATTTTCCATCAGAACGATGAACCTTAAGTGTGTGGCTCTATGGGTTCAAATACATGTGGACATGTCTAGAACTCATTCCTCTATAATGATCATTTGTGGTACCTCGATGCACATAATGACCCGCACACAAATCACAAAGATATTTATCATGAGAACCACATGTATTACTAACATTCACTTATAGCACCGCTTCTCGATATTTTACAATGTCCGGGGTGAAACATTCCCTGTTACACGGCTTGTACTATTTACTCATTTCGTATTTCAATGTTCATTTATTATCATCACCATGATAAAGTGTCTAGCGAGATGATAGCGAACACTGTCATACCTGAGAGGGCCCAAACTCTATCACTCCATCGTCACGAGTATCAATTCTAGTAACCACACCATATATAAACCTGGTGTACTATCGGTTAGAATGAAAACAAAAATTTATAATTACCCTTTTATGGTGTTACGTTTGGAGGTACCCATCACGTACATATCATTTTCCCCCTAATGGGACTCTTTTGCCAATTCTCGCCCATTAGTGGAAAACAACCATTAAAAATAAAATAAAATTATTTAATTATTAATCACACTAATTAATAATAAATACATATTATTTAACTGATTCTAGCACCAAAACACCTTTCGTTGCCCTCCGATCTCCATCGGATAAATCACGGAACTATTCCGGCTATGTTCTCCCTTATTTTCTCCGGTAATAAATCACTCTATCATAAGTCACCCTTAAGCGTGACACCCTAGGGGTTTGATATCACTACAAACATGTTCGAATCCCTCGCTGATCAATGGCCAAAGTGAGACCTGGAATCCATATATTTGGTCTCTATGCAATCTACAATTATCTTCGCTGGTGAACCTTAAACAAAAGTTTCCCTACCTTTTGTCATTGACACTTGGTTTGTTTAAGACTCATTCTCCAGTATCTCCATACCTAGTGCAATTTCGTTTCCGGCAAATCTATCTACTCATTACCGTGATGTTTCATCCCCGTGACCTAGTCACATGCTTGCAAGATTTTCTTGATAAAAACATTGCTGAGTGGGTCCAGAGTATTTGTCCGTTATCTGGATTGACAAATCCCGCTCTTGATGCATAAACCTCAACATCTCCCTCTGTTTATTCAATATACACTATTATGGCCACCCTGTTAAGTTGATTATGTAGGGTGTAAATTCATAACCTCGAGGATAGCAATTAAATATCATCTCATAGTCCAAGGTTTGGATACTGCGTTTTCTGGATATTTAATAAATCAGGTGTGTGTCCATCATATCATTCAACTAATGATGTGACTACATTGTCAATGACGTAATTGCCCATGATCAAGAAACCTTGATCATTTGTTGCACAATGGACTAGTTAAATAGAGGCTCACTAGGGACATGTTTTTGTTTCATATCACATGTGCAATAATGTTTCCGCTTAATACATTTATAGCATGAAATAAAACATATTATGAACATATATGAGTTATAATAATAATAAAATAACTTTATTATTTACTTCTAGGGCATAACTCCTTCAACTTGAATTATTAATATTGTCACGGAACCAGACTCGCACAAATCCAATTCCTAATAAATCCAGACACAAGTTTATCACAAGCTGATGCGATCAAAAGGCGAGAGACAAAAGTCTAAGGTACCACATGTATAATGTGAGTAACACCGGAATTCCATAGGTCCATAGGTGTTATGTCATCATACTAACTAGAGTATTAATTGACTCTAGTGCAAATGGGAGACTGTTAGAGGTATGCCCAGAGACAATAATATTCAGTTATTGTTCTATACCCAAGTTCAGAATTAAGTTTATATCGTCATGGTACAACCGCTATAGCACTTGAAAAGTGAGTTTTCAAAGGAAAATATTTGTGAGAGTGTGAAGACATAAACAAACAAGAGTTCATAATCTTGTCTCTAAGATTAGCTTATGGTTTATGAGATTACCATATTTTCCTGATCATGGACTTGGATAAAAGTCTAGCAAACATAAGAGTTTATTGTTATGGTAACAATAGTACTGAACCGACTCAAGTGTATATTGTTGCTGAAAGATACTAATCAATCATAATGTATTTAAGAAAATACATATGAAGTTAAAATTGACTATAATTCCTATACTATGAGAATATCTGGTGACCACGCGACCGAAAGTTATACTTTGGACATCATCAACCGTCTTGCCGTAACTAGGGATTATAACGGTGATATCTGGGTATGACCTAGAATGTGTAATGGAACTGAGATCGTTCAAGACTAGTACTTAACTCCTATATACTATAGAGAGATACATTCTCTGGCCCCCCTCGGTATAACCGATGACATATCATCTGGCCAGACACGGTGTGATTTATCACAAGGTCGCCAGGGATATGGATGAGAAAAGAGAACGATATTGGTAAACAAGTTTTATGTGTTATGATCAAAGAGTTTGATAACACCAGATCACATAGTATCACATCGTGATATTGTTGGTATCGTGAAGTTAAGAGAATAAGTGCAATGAGAAATTATTAGGTTCCCTCGTTCTCCAGGAACGCACAGGAGCCATCATGGACGTCCATGGTCCTGATGTTGGTTATTGTTCAGTAAGTTCCAAAACATGTCTCTATGTTATTGAGCATTTACGGGTCACACATTTAAGCTGTGCCAACCTTTTCTTGAGATAAATAATAATTTTTTATTGGTTTTATGAATGTTCGATGTCATTACGATATAACAGAAACAAATCTGGTGCCAATCGGAGTGGTTTCGGGGAAGTTACTATAAGAGAGAAATTATGTTGTTGTGAGGAAAAATTTACATGAGAGGTAACAGAGGACATGAGATTTCCTGGGGTGTTAGAATTTTTTTTTCAAACATCGTTAGATTACATCGATGATTTTATCTATAGGGGTCAAGTGGTTTTGGAGGATTTTCGGGGACTTTCTAAATAAGGAAGCAGTGTCGGGTGGGGGCAGATTTTCCTCTCATGGTCAAACCCTATTTTAGGGGGATGGAAGGTGGGACCCACTGGGTCACAAGTTGGTACTCATCATCCCGGTAATTTTCTAGAATTTATTGGATAGAAAAAGAGAAAAATAAAAGGGAAAAAGAAAATAGGAAGAGAGAGAGGAGGTGGAGGAGTACTCCACCTCCCAATCCAAATTGAGCTAGAGGAGTTGGTGCGGCCACCCTCCTCCTATTTCAACTAGGATTCTCCCCTCCCTCTTTGGCAAGTCTCTCCTCCCTCCCACTATATAAAGCATCCCAGTACTCCACCTCCCAATCCAAATTGAACTAGAGGAGTTGGTGCGGCCACCCTCCTCCTATTTCAACTAGGATTCTCCCCTCCCTCTTTGGCAAGTCTCTCCTCCCTCCCACTATATAAAGCATACCAAGACTCATAGCATAACAAACAATTGACTCTCAAGCCCCTCTCTGCTTCTAGTAGAATTAGATGATCTAATTAGAGATCCTCTAATTGAATTAGTGCTTCTTCTACTCGGGTTTTGAGTTATACTCTTGCAATTATACCTAGATCTAATTAGCCATTCTCTCTCATGTGTTGAGAACTTCCAGATTCATAATAGTTCTAATCACAGTTGATTAGAGCTACCAATTAGCAACGCCATAAGGATGTCTCTCTTTCTCGGTGCCGAGCCCTGGACGGCGGAGCTCTCACGGATTGAGACGGGCGTATGGATGCACGCCATAAGAGGAGTACACGTGTGATCCTTGACGAGGGAAGACTTAGCGACATCCTTGCAACTAGGCCTTTTAGTGAGGATCTACGATTGTTCAGACCTCTTCTCCGACTACATCGATTCCGCTGCCCGGTGAGTTGTGATTCCTATCCTCGCATGTATGGGCATATATCGTTATCTGCATAGTAATCTTGGTAGACTACGTAGAGATTTTTTTTTAAAATTCTGCAGCGTAGACCAGTATTTGTCGTATGGGCGTCCAGATTATTCCGTACAAAATCCGAATAAAATCCAGACCCAACATTTTCCTCTATATTGGCCATGATTGGTCGAGATGGATCTGGACCAAATGCGGACAACAGGAAAAACTTCATAACGGGAAGATTTTTTTATGACCTATAAAAGGGGGCTTCTTCCCCAAAGTTTCCTAACTCTTTGAGCAATTTCCCCCCACCATTATTGAACTTTTGGAGATTTGCTTTATCTTTAATCCTCCATGATTCTTGTCTCTATTTGAAGGGAAACGAGAGAGGGGATCTAGATTGTGACGCCCCGAGATCGGGCACTATGCAGATTTTAGCATTTCCGCCAAAATCCATATAATAACCGATTCCAGGTTGCCACTTGTGATAACATTACAACAGTTCACGAATAATCCACATCAACAACAGAGGAGGTATATACAAGACGACTCAAACGAGTCAAGGATACAACTGATACAATACAAAGATCCAAATAACAGCGGAAGAAGCAACATAGTGTCCGACTACGGACAAGATACAAATTGGACTAAGAGTCCTGAAGATAACCGATGGCGTCCAATCCCTGCCCAGGCCAAGCCGAAGGGATTCCCAAGCTAACGTCGTCAGACTTCAAACCTGTTGACTGCAATGTGGAATATGCAGCCACGAAATGGATTCGTGGGTCAGTACTATTAAGTACTGGCAAGTGGATAAACCATACTCACAAGATACCAGCGTAACCAATCATCACAAGATACAAATACTTTGGGTAGAACGGAAGGAAGGGATTATTGCAAAGAAGCGGCAGCGGCTGCACTAACTAACTATAGAGACGCGCTACAACATCCGGCTAAAAGAAAGGGATAAGATAGCACGACAAAACCAACTATAACTACTCACCAAACAATACCCATCCAGTGTTACCCCCTACTAAGGAAGCAACCCAAGGAAACTCACACTGTTGATTAAGATGACATTCATTTTTATGGTGGAGGTAATCTATATTACTAGTCAAGTTATCATCGTTAAGTGTAAGTTGTCTGAGTACTTGTTAGCCAGCACTTTCACCAAGTCATCCATAACCGCGGACAACATGGCTTCTCGAGAAGATTAACCCTGCATGGATGCACCAATTTGGCCGTACACGTAAGAATGGCCCGCCAGATGGAAATGCACTTCCACCAAGCGAGGCACTCAACACAACCCAACTATTCTTCGCATCAAGCCCAAAGAACCACGTGCAATTGAGCGCACGACTATTCAAGCCCCACGAAGAAAAGGGGACCCTCATAGCACTCTAAGAACGTGTCTCCCTAAATGCCGACTACAAAAGTTCCACCCTGGCGCCAAGGGTTCGCACCTGCATATGCATGCGGCAAATGGAAAACCCGAACTAAGTGTGGCGATTTGGACGAGATGCGAATCGAATCAAAGTTGCGAGGGCGCCCATACACGCTTCCCACATGCGGTTAGTGCGCTCATCATGGATCGGAGGACAAGACCCTTTTCCTAATTAAGGTCGACACTAGCAGGCCTCAAAACAACGCCGGGCCTCCTGCCGGTGCCTTATCATCAAATTGTTATTACCCCAAACATTAACACGAAGTTGATTGAATTGAAACCCAACTATCAAACTAGACAGGTGATACGACAAAGGACAACAAGACTCGGGCGCAAACAAATCTAAGCATACTAGTACGACACAGGCCAACAAACAACATGGTTATAGGTGTGGAGGTAAGGCAATATCGTGGCAGCAGGGTAAACAGGTGATGGGATCGAAACACAAGCATCGAAAATACTAGGCTAGCATAAAGACAACGGAAAGAATCGGTAACAAGTGAGAAAAGACAACATAGGTAGCAAGTGAGTATACTTGCCTGGAATCCAGTTTGGAGAGGTAGCAGAACTTGTCGTTGCTCACATCATCTCAGCATCCTATCCGCGAAGAAGCAACGAACTAGAACAAACACCGGATGCAACAATTACTACTACGGCAAAAGATCCAGCATGATCCTATTTTATATGCGTGACATGCGAGATGCAACACAAAATGCAATTTAGACAATTTAATCGGAACCGGAGTCCCATTAATTAATTTAGAATGTTCAAGTTATTTATTTAACCATCAATATTAAATGTTGTTTAGCATGGAAAACAATTCATAGGTGAGTGACACAAAATTAAATGGAATAGGGCACCAATTGAATTAAGTACCCAAACACATTCCATATTTATTAATTAGGTGGACATGCATAACACTACTAACTAGGCAATATGCAAGATGCAAACATGAGCATGGATGGCATATTAATGTTCCTTGCATTTTTCTGATAAAAATAGACATAAAGTTTGTGTGATTTGGATTATTAAAACAAAAGATATGAGCATATTAAGTTTAGGGTTGTTTTCTGAAAAGTGCAGGGATGTGCTGGTGATAGAAATAGAAGAAGGGAGGGCTCCGGTATAAAAACAGAGGACACGAGGGGCCTGAACAGAAAAGATCCAGATCCGATCTGGATCTGGGGGATGTTCACCGGGATTTCGGCTAGTCCAGGAGGCTGACCTGCTGGCCCTGATGCCACACGGGCGCTGACGAGGCGGGTGGAGAACAAGGTGGCAGAAACGGTCACTAACCGGTGGGGCTGGCTCCCGCGCGGTTAAAAGAGAAAAAAGGGTGGCTTTGCCTCGGGTGGGATTCGATCCCTGGTCTCCCGAGCAGAGGACGGAAGCCCAAGCCACTGGGCTGCGGTGCGATTTGTGTCAGGGTGTAGGTCTGAATCAAAAAGAATAGTGAAGGGGCAGGGTTTAACTGACGAAACTGAACCTGTGCCAGTGTTCCTGCAAACGACGGACAGACTTCGCGGACGGCGGCGACCTGAAGCAGGTGGCGCTCGATGGCGCGACTTCGAGAGCAAGAGGGAAAGGGGAACGAGCCCAGAGGGTTCCTCACCGTGGGGGAAGGCTCGGGGCGGCCGGAGGTGGTCGGAGGCGGACCAATTCGTGGAGGAAGCAGTGCAGACTGTCGATGACGAACTGGACGCCGGCCTGAAAAACGCGGCGGCAAGCGGCGACGGCATGGCCTCCCTGGTGCCTTCCCAGACCGGACGAGGAAGCGAGCGCGAAGAGGGGACTGTCCCGTTTCCATTCCCGCTGAAACCATGGCATGGCGACGAGCGAGACGACGGCGCCAAGTTCTCAAACTTTCGGCCATGGAGGGTGTGGTGCGGGTTCAGAAAAAGGTTCAGAGAAGGGAAAAGGTCCAGGGAGGAAGAGAAGGCGGCGGCGGCTGAGGGAGGAGAGGACTAGGGCTAGGGTTTGGGATGTCCTCGCGGGGGGGAGTAGATAAGGAGGAAGGGAGCAGGTGAGGAGGGGTGGTGCGGTGGTGGTGGCTGTTGCCGTCACTGATGTCGACATCAGTACGGAGAAGGGAGAAAGGAGAGGTGGGCTGGGTTCCTGGGATGGATGGGTCGTAGGTTGGCCTTTGTGGCCTGCCTCCCCACTGTTGCTTTTTTTTTATTTTTTTTTTGTAGAAAAGAAAAGAGAAGGGAAAAGAAGGGGTTTTTGGGATCCAAAAATTATGGTGATAACTTGTATGAGTTCCTTATGGAAAATACCCAGTTGCACCAACTTTTCTTTTTCAAAATTTTAAATATTTGTTGCTGTTTGAATTTGATTGAATTTCAAGTGAATTTGACTTTAAATTGAGTAATTGAATTGGAGCAAGGTTTATTATTTGAATTTAAATTGGAATTAGCAAAATAGGGTTTTTAATAAAAGGGTTTTGAAATAACCAAGCATTTCAATATTTGAATTTCCACTTTGTAGTTTACAATTTGAATGGTTTGTTTGCAATTTTAATTGAAACCATTTGGAACATGTTTGAAGTTTTAAATTGGTTTGAAAACAAAGGTGCATATGATGCATGAGGCAATGCATGCAAAAAGAAAACAAGCAATTCTATTTGAGGGAAATCCCCCGGGTGTTACATAGATCTACAATTTCAACAATCAATATCTTCTCTTAGTGAGGGGAAGCTATTAGATCTAGATCTTGTGGATCCAGTTGTTGAGTTCTTCATTGTTCTTCCTCTCTCTTCTCCTCCCATAGCATTTATTGTTTTCGTGAGATTTAAGAGTGAAGGATTTAAGAACTTCTTGTGTTCTTGCCATTTCATATGTTGCATCGGTTTGAGTTCTACGGGGATTCAGTCGAGTTGAAGTTAAGAAGCTTGTTACTTTTGGGCTCTTTGAGTGCCCTAGATCTTACCATCTTGGATACTTGGAGTGTTCTAGATGGTTGTTGTTGTCTCGAAGATTTTGAAGATGTTGGGACCGTGTTGCTATCTCAGAGCTTTGATAGCTCGCTGAATATTGTTGTGAGCCTCCAATTGAGTTGTGGAGATTGCCTCAACCTTGTACCGTTTGAGTGACCGCCATCAAAGGTTCCATAGTGGATCGTGGCACTCCGCATTGATGAAGGCACGAGTAGAATAAGGTGAGTCATTGAGGCGCTTGGAGTCACTATGTCTTCACACCTCTCCAACGAAGACTAGTTTCCATTGAGAAGTGAACTCCAGGATAAATCATCGTCTCCACATGTCTTGGGTTATTTCTACACCTGATCTATTTACTTATGCAATTTACTTTGTGATAGACATTGAGTTTGAAGTTATATATCTTGCTATCACATAGCTAGTTGAATTGTTTAGCATAAATTTTTGCTGCACATAGGTGAATCTTGCTTGTTTAGGTTTTGGCTTCATAAGTTAAACACCAATTTTTTTGGCATTTATTTAAAGTTTAACTGTAATTATTTTAAACGCCTATTCACCCCACCCCCCTAGGTTTCACTTGTGTCCTTTCACCGAGGACATGCCACAGATGGCATCAGCTCATCTCTCGCAGCACAGGGCTCCAAATGGAAAACTTTTTCACCACTCGATAAAGAATGACAAGGGTTACCAATTTGATGTTTTGATTTTTTTTCCAAATTCGAAACTTTGTCTATACCAAATTTTCAAAATACTGCACTCGTCCAAAAAGCAAACATGGTTTTGGGCGCTTAAATGGGTTTGGCTTGGTTGGTGATGTGAGTCCTGAGGTAGGTGTGATCAGTGTGATCTTATGGATGCCATTTCCAAATAAAACAAAAATTGTTTAAATAGCTTTTGTAATTTATTTGATTTAAGGGTAGAAACAAGACAAGAGAAAATAAGCAATCTTTTCTTAAGAACATACAAATGTTTTTTCATAATTTGGATCCCAACTACATAGGGAGTACCCCTGAATTTCTGTGGAATTTTTAGAGCTTTATAAAATATACCATCTTTACCTGAACGATCTACATTAGCCGTTGATGGTCAAAGTTAGAAAACACACTGCCGCAATGAACCCGCGATGTGTGCCGCATAATCCTATGACCCGTGCTGAGCCACGAAGGTATACATTATGCGTTCAAAACATCTTAACAGCCATCATTCCGTCCTGGTAATCAAGCTTCGAGTCACAAATAAACAAAGTCGGAGCGGCGGCTCCGGATGATTTGCGTTGAGGTTGACTCCGCCGTGTTACAGTGTCGGATTTGGTTGCTAGGATAACTTGGTCGTCGGCTAGTTTGGGGGCGTGGCCTTGGGGCGCGGCGTGGATGTCGGAGCGGCGGCTCCGGGTTTCGTCTTGTCTTGAGCTTGTCCCCGTCGTTTTAGTGTCGAATTTGGTTGGTAGGGCGGCATGGCCGTTGGCTAGTTTAGGGGCGTGGCCCTGAGGCCAGCGTGGATGTCGTAGCGGTGGCTCCAGATTTCGTCTTGCGTGAGGCTGCCTTCGCTGTGCTAGTGTCGGCTATGGTTGCTAGGGCGACATGATCGTCGACTCGAGTTGTATCTTTTTTTTCACTTTTAGACCTCGTCCTTCCCGTTTACTCCTTCTATATCAATATATAAGGCAAAGATTTTGTTACAACTCGTAGGCGCTTAGTCGATCTACCGAGGACCAAGCAATGACAACACGATGGCGACACCGAGATTTGGTAACGCAGTTCGGCGAACTCGCCTACATCTGCGGGGCATGACTGTGGGCGCTCCTCCCCATCGATACCGCTGCACCGGCCTCCTTGGTCGCCGGCACAAACGGCCGGCTCCTCTTGCGCGCCTGCTGCTATCAAGTCGCCATGGGTTACAACATGTGGTGTCTCCTCATTATATGAGAGGCCCTAGGATACACGTGTTCGACTACAACACTACGTACTCTGTCCACACTTATTACAACTCCAAGTCCTACCGTAACCCTACTCGTACATAATATTCGACATAAATACAACAAACTCCACCTTGGCGAATATTCTCCACCACCTTGAGTTCGTTCAAGCGTCAAACTTCCATGTACTCCGGACTTTGGTTGTCTACTTTGTAGCTTACTGAGAGCTACTCGACGAGTCTGCCGCAGACCCGCCGCCTCCGTGGAACACAGCTGCTACTCCCGTAACTCCAGTCTCCATGACTCCACCTGCAATAGTACTCCCTCGCAACTTGTAAAGATGCGAAGATGTCATCTCTCCCATCATCAGGGTCACCTTATCTTCTATGATTCTCATGGTCTTCTTATTCCGATCACAACGGAATATCATACCACCATCATGAAGAAGTCCAAGCGAAATTAGATTCCTCTTTAGCCGTGGCACATGCCTGACTCCACGAAGCATCCGCTCTACTCCGTCAAACATCTTGATTTTGATGTCACCTACTCCAGCAACACGGTGCCCCGTGTCATCACCCATGTAGGCTGTATCAAGCTCACCAGACTTGTACGAAGAGAACCACTCCCTGTTGGGCGTCGCATGAAAAGAGCTAGCCGAATCCAACATCCACGCTTCACCTTTAGTTGACCGTCTATCTGACACTAAGAGAATATCGATGTCCGAGTCATCACTTTTAGGTACTGCATTAGCAGTTGACCCACCACTGAGATCTGTACAGTCCTTCTTGATATGTCCCCACTGCTTGCACTTGTGACACTGCACCTTCTTCTTTTTCTTGTTCTTCCCTGCCTCGTATCCTTGCCTGCCTTGCCCACCATTGACTAGCAAACTTTCACCATGAGCGCCTTCCTCTGCGTTGTTCTTCTTCCTCATATCATAGGACAATAACGCCGCAGTGACATCCTCAAGTTGAACAGTCTCCTTGCCGTACGTCAACGTAGTGATCAAATGCTCATAAGACGGTGGCACAAAGAAGGAGAATAGCCCTATCCTCGTCGTCAATCTTCACACTCAGACGTGCTAGATTCGTGACAACCTGATTAAAGGTATTCATGTGCTCCACAAAATCCGACCTCTCCTGCATCCTTAGCCTGTATAATTTTTGTTTCAAATACACCTTGGTCGTCGCAGTCTTTGACATAAATTGACTCTCCAATTTCTCCCAATCCTTCTTCGGCGAATTCTCATCCATCACATGATACATGACCTGGTCCGACAGACACAACCGTATGGTCCCGGCTGCTTGAATCTGCAACTCCTCCTAGTCATCATTGTCCATCTTAGCTGGCTTGACATCCCGCAACGCCTTCAAGCATCCCTGTTGTGCCAACAAATCCTTCACCCTTGTCTGCCATAACGCGAAGTTTCCAGTCCCGTCGAACTTTTACACTTCAAATCTGGTACCCGTTGGCGTCATGATTTTTCTTGTATGGCTGACCCGCGAAGAAATAACCGAGCTTCTATACCCGTGCGCACGTAGCAATAATTTTGCCTGTGCTCACGTACTGCTACTCCTCCTGGCTCTCAACTTCCGATGCTGGCGATTCCTGATTTCGCCTGCTATTCCGATCTCTTGACAGATTATTTTTCGCTGACTTTGGTTTGCTTGGTTCATCACTGGCTCTGCCCTGCTGCAGCCTTTAAGGCGCAGGACTCTGCCTGGAATCGACCTCCGACACGAGCACGGCGTCCGCCTCGGTACGTGTCTAACTGGGACCTAGTCCCTTTTCTTTCCAAACCAAACACAGTCTTTGCGATCGATTCCGTGCCTCGCACGTAGCCAGCTTGGCGAGATCCTTCCGATAGATCACGGCCCTTTGGCCTGCTGCATGCAGCGCAGCGCGTGCCCTTCCACATGCACAACAGGCACGCATGCCTTGGGCAGCCCACACAAGCACATGTTGCGCACCTGCCAACATGCATGTACGCCACGGCCGGAAACGATCCTCTTAATACCGATTGCTTCTTTGATTACGCCCACGCTTCAAGATTCGATTCACTTGGTTCCGTACAATCAGCTTGGCGCTTAATCCATCCTCTAGATTAACAAATCACCGTCTCCAAACCTCGCTCTGATACCATTTGTTACAATTCGTAGGCGTTTACTCGATCTACCAAGGACCAAGCAATCACAGCACGATGGCGACACCGAGATTTGGTAACGCAGTTCGGCAAACTCGCATACATATGCGGGGCATGATTATGGGCGCTCCTCTTCATCGATACCGCTCCACCGGCCGCCTTGATCGCCGGCACAAACCGCCGGCTCCCCTTGCGCGCCTGCTGCTATCAAGTCGCCATGGGTTACAACATGTGGTGCGTCCTCGTTATATGAGAGGCCCTAGGATACACGTGTTCGACTACAACACTACGTACCCTGTCCACACTTATTACAACTCCAAGTCCTACCGTAACCCTACTCGTACATAATATTCGACACAAATACAACAGATTTTGCTTCGTTTAAAAAGGAAAACAAATAAACGGAGTTATCTCACTCTCACCTAGTTGTGCACTTTTATCTCGCCCGCAGCAGAGAAGACAAACGATTATAGTAGGTGCCATTGATACTTCCAAAAAAAAGTTGCAATCCTGTGCTTCGACTTCAAAGTCTTCAGTACAGCTATTTCACCTGCCCTAGCTACGACCTTCCCCTACATTTTCTTTTCCCTGCTGTTTATATTTGAAATCCTTTTGTCTCTAGTCTTTAAAGATGAAAACTCACAGAAACAAAATTTGTGTTGGGTTTCCACGGACACCGCAAGTAGAGATGAAGCGATAACATCTTGTGCAGAGGCCGACGTGGACACATCTGCACCCATGGCTTGCAGATTGGCTCCGGTTGGAGTTGAGTTAACTGTCATTTTATCCGTGGGTTCCATGTGCCGAGCAAAAATAAAATGTTTACTGTATACAAAGCAAGATATTTTTAGGTAGTGGCACTTAAAGTGCGGCAACATCTCATTTCCTATATTTATCTCGAAATTCATGTATCCTGAACAAGATATTGTAAATTTATTCTATACTATTACTTAGTTTTTTTTGAAACAAATATTTACTTTTTTGCTTTACTAGAGATATGGGAATATACTCTACCAAGACGCACCTGTAAGAAAATTTCAGTAAATAGAGAGGTTAAGGTAAATCAGGCCGTCTGCAGCTCTTCGATACAGAGACCAGGATAATTCTCAATTCTTTTTTAAAAAATACACGGGGAGTTAGACAAATGAGGATTTGCAGCTCTGGTACGAGTGCTCCTAGGTTTTGATTTTTTTTCCTTAAATGTGTACTTTTAAGTTTTATGTTGTATATCTCTATGAAGTTTCGGTGAAAAAGGCGTTTTACTTTGGGCTATACAAAAACAACAAATTTGTGGCTGTATAATAGAGCAAAAAATGTAAAGTATTTTTTGACTAAAATTGTAGCATTCATAGTGGGTGTGCATATCTGCATGTATATTTTTTACGAAAAAAATAGCGCGCTATTTCGGTCCTCATAGCACAATATAGCATACCTAGAGAGTCCACGCTAAATTTTAACACTTTTGCTCGCTATTGCGCTATTTACGAAATAGCACGCTATATCTCGCTAAAACATCATAACGTTGTAGCACGCAATTTTTTTTTCCCAACCTATCGGTCCAAAGGCACGAGTTTCCTACCTTAGAAAGAAGAAAAAATTGCTTCATATTTTTCGTGCCGATGAACAACAATAGAGATCATGTCACCATGTTTATAAGAGTAAAATACATGAGAGGTCATTCAACTTGTCCGTATAAATCACATGGGTCACTGTATTTAAAGAAGTTGAAAATACGGTCACTGAAGACGCGCAACAGGGTCACATCTGGTCACCGCAGACGCTTGATCTACGTATTGGCCGATGTGGCAAGGTGGGTCCTGCATGGCAGAGGTGGAGCAATGAAATCTTACGGAAAGACGCCTAAATGAAAATGATTTGCTAAATACTTAGACCCACTAAACTGTTTCCGATGTCACATTGACAATGTTTTCAACCGTGAACCCAGTTGTCAGCGGGCAAGACTAGTTTACGGTTACCCGTGCCTCCGGTCGATGTTCGGACCAGCACTGTAGCACGACGAGGGGAAGAGGATAGAGAGTTAAGCACGCATCTTATTTCGGGTGAGACCCATGAGGTAATGCGTGGTCATGTTTCACCGAGGCCACGGTCACCCTTAAAGGAGTCAACCTGGTTGTCAGCCCAATTATGCAAATGAAACTAAAAAAAATGTTTTAGAGAAAGAAAAAGTCAACCAGGCACCACGACGCTGAACGGGCTAAGGAACGCGGACGGCATGCCGTGCCTCGCCGCACTGCTGCCGAACAGGCTGAGGGCACAGCGTGCTCGCCGACCGTCCCTGCTTTCAGTGGCCCCGTCATCGGCCGCGCCTGCTAGCCGCGACCGGCTGGCCCGTAGACACCCTTGCCGGTCCGTCGTCGCGCTCGCCGGCCACGCCTGCTTGCCACGGCCTCATCGCCGCGCTCGCCGGCCGCGCCTGCTTGCCACGGCCCCGTCGTCGCGCTCGCCGTCCGCTCCACTCCTGCTAGCCGCGACCCGGCCGGCTCGTCGTCGCGCTCGTCGGCCAGGATCCGGCTGCGCTCTGGCCGCGGCATCGTCATTCGTCGACATGTTCAGTGTCGCCTGCTAGCCGGCCCTTACGTGCTAACTAGTTGCGCTCGCGACCGCGCGTGGGCCGCTGTTGGCAGCATGTGCTGCTGATATCGTGCGTGCTCGTCCGCGCCGCCGCGCCCGAGGCCGGAGCTCACCGAGCCAGCCCAGCCGCGCCCAGGCCAGAACTCGCTGGGCCGGTCGTGCCGTGCTGGTCCGCGCCGCGCCACAGGCTGGAGCTCACCGAGCCAGCCTAGCCGCGCCCAGGCCAGAACTCGCTGGGCCGGTCATGCCGTGCTGGTCCGTGTGTGCTCCTCTGCCAACGAGTGAGCTCGCCGACGCCGGCTGTAGCAAACCGTGGGCGCAGGTGCTCCTCTAATTTTTTTAATTAGTACTGTAATAATAAAGGCATGGCATTCTATAAGATTTCGTTGGACTGACCTGTTCCACCTCTGGCATGTGGGGCTCACCTTGCCATATCATCTGATACGTAGCTCGAGTGTCTACGTTGACCGTACGTGACCTAGCAGCGCGTCTTTAGTGACCGTAATTTGAACTTCTATGAATACAGTGACCTAAGTGATTTATACGGACAAGTTTAATGGTCTTCCATGTATTTTACTCTGTTTATAATTCCGAATAAGTAATTTTTACTGTGTTGTTCCCCGTGGGATTTTGATGTTATGCTCTAGCCAACTAGAGAACGATTTTGTATGCGTTTATGTAAATATTCGTCTCACTTTTTGGACTATATCATTTTTTCTTGTTAAAATCCTATACTTTTTTTTAATATATATTTGATAGTTTTTACAAAACGCTATTCTGATATAGCACGCTATTATCGAGCTATAGCCTCCATAGTATCTGGAGGAGTCTGTCGATATTTCTCATAGCATGCTATTTTTTTCCTTGTTATTTTTTGGTTGATTTTTAGAGACCTAGAATTACATTTTTGAATCTTTGAATATAAACAAGAGCACTCGTGCTCATGTGTAACTTGTTACACGCAATAGCAAAACAACGATGAAATTAAGTAAGATCGAAACCAACGGGGACACGAGATTTTAACGTGAAAAACACTTCCAATAAGGAAGAGAAAAAACCACGGGCGCCAGCCAGCAATACTTTATTATTTCAGGCGAGGTTACTAACGCGCCGAGATTTACAATGTGTGGTTTATCCCGTGCGACGGCTTACAAGAGATATTTAAAGACGCTCCTGACGTAACGAGGTCGGTAACGGTGAATCCAACTCGGTAACAACTCGTATCGTACCGCGGGGCCTCCGACGACGGGTCTCGCTCCGCTCCGTCCAAAATTTCCTTTATCTTTATATAATTTTGGATCAACACAAAATAACA
>JAPCYS010002586.1:0-38335 GCA_028641055.1 Alopecurus myosuroides
GAAAATACTTGAATCCACTTCTGTAGAAACTCCTTTGTATATTTATTTTCATGTATTAGTTGTGCCAAGTAAAGTTTCTGATGAAAGTTGGAGTTGGTTTTGGGATTTCTACGTAGGAAACCGATTTCTTCTGTCCATCGTAAAAAATCATATAATTCACAGAAACATCGAAATGACCTGAAACTTTTTGTGATTATTTCTCAGCTAATTATGAAACTTTTTTCGTTCTTTAATTTTTTTGATTCGAGCAGTGTAAGTGCCCCGAAAGTTTTTTGTCTTTCTAGACTCTTCTGGTTTTGGCAGATTTTGCCATTTTTCTTGCATTTTCTCTTTTACGATGTCAAGTGGATTTCTTTGCTTCACGAAACATCAGTGGATGTAGATAATGTTTAAAAGTATAAATAGCACTTGTTCCCATACATAACCCATGGATTTTTTATTGTTGCACCAACCCTGTAATGCGAATTACTCTTTGAGTGTGGTGTGAAGGAAGTTTCAAGGGTCAAGAGAAGAGGGTGATATATGTGATCAAGAAGAGTGCAAGGTCAAAACTTGGGTATGCTCCCGTGGTTTATCCCAACAAATTCTAAGAAGACTAAACCACTAAGCTTGGGGATGCCCAAGGCATCCCCTTCTTCATCAACCATTTATCAGGTCACTTCTAGTGAAACTATATTTTTATTCGGTCACATTATATGAAATTTACTTGGAGCGTATGTTTTTTGTTTTTGTTTTGTTTTCTTTTGTTTTCCTTTCTGCAATAATATCATTGGAACCTAGCACCCTTGTTTGGGAGAGAGACACGCTCCGCTTTTTTGTTTGAATACTCGTTATGCTCATATTCTTAGTTTTAGTAGTGTTATGTGAGTACTCTCATGTTTACATTGCATCTCTTATTCCGAGCTGTTAGTTTTAGTAGTGTTATGTGAGTACTCTCATGTTTGCTTGCTGTATCATTTAGAGAGTTTTTGTTAAAACATATTTTGTATGGTGCTTGTTGGGAAAAGAAACTGCTACATGTGGTAGAATTATAAACGATGCAAATAGAAGTTTGTATAGACCGTGGATAGACTTTTTCATATCATGCTACATGTTATTTTAATTCAAAATCCTAGTGGTTATTTAGTAGCATGATTTGTCTCAAATAGCTGAGAGTGTTTAATGTGTCAATGAAAGAATAATGAGTTGTTCTTGTCATATTGAATAATAAATTGTGGTATTCTCCTTTGAATGTTTTATTTGGTTGACTTGGCGCATGCTCACACCATGTTTATGACTACGAACCAGTCACTAATAGCCTTTATGATCATTTAGTTTTTGAACTTTTGGTACCACTTATGCTTTGATTAATGATGTTTATGTCACTATGCATTATTATGGCTATTAATGCTCTCTTGATTTGTCGCTCCTAGTCTTTTGCTGGCTGATACGTCATAAATTTATCCTTAATTTCTGATGTTCCATGTTGTTTTCATGTTGTTTCCCACATGTTTTCCTTACACTTTATGTCATTTTTACATGTTTTTCGGTACTAACCTATTAACAAGATGCCACAGAGCCAGTTCCATGTTTTCTGCTGTTTTTGGTTGTTCAAATATTCTCTCGAAATTGGAAAATTCGAAAGCCATAAGTCTTAGAAGTCCCGGAAGCTTCCAGAAGTCTCGAAGAGCCCCGGAGGGGGGCCATAGGGTGGCCACACCATGGGGTGGCGCGGGTCCCCCCTGGCCGCGCCACCTAGGGGTTTGGGCCCCGTGGCCACCCCCGGAATTGCCATTTCGCCTATATACTCCCCGATGCATAAACCCTAGAATGATCGACCTTTTCCGCAAAATACATCGGTAGCTCCGCTGCCGCCACCGACAAGTTTCGGGGGACAGATCTCTGTTCTGGCACCCTGCCGGGACGGGGAAGTGCCCCCGGAAGCCATCTCCATCGAATCCACCGCCATCTCCATCGCTGTTGTTGTCTCCTATGATGAGGAGGGACTAGTTCTCCTCCGAGGCTGAGGGCTCTACCTGTAGCTATATGGTTCATCTCTCTCTCCCATGGTGTGATCTTTATGTGATCATGAGCTTTGTAATCTTGTTGAATATGTAGATATGATCTTCATTTGTTATGCTACTCAAGTGGTTTTGTTATCTCCATAAACACTTTGATCACGGTGTAAAGGTGATAGTGTGTGCACCACGTGGTTTAGCATGATATTTATATCTTGTGTTGGAAGATGAACCTATGAAATTGTGGCGTTTGTTTAGTACTAATTTAGGGCGCTCATAGTGATAGCGTGGGGTGCCCTAGAGAGGGAATATAGACTTGAGGAGTGCTGTTACAGCCCTATGCAATGATTGGTGTTTGTTATTCGACAAGAGAGTGGTTCGGAGTAGCATAGTGAAGAAATGATATTTATGCATTCAATTATGTTTTCATTGTTGAGAGGTGTCGTCTAGTGAAAGTAGGAGGCCTAGGCCTTATTTCCAAGCATTGAAACATTGTTTTCCGCATGTTCTGCTACATGTTTGCTTGCTGTCATTTTTATTCAGATTGCTATTATCACTTAGTATCATCCATATTACTTGCATTTTACTATCTCTTCACCAAACTAGTGCACCTATATACCTGACAAGTATATTGGGTGTGTTGGGGACACAAGAGACTTCTTGTATCTTGATTGCAGGGTTGCTTGAGAGGGATATATTTGACCTCTACCTCCATGAGTTCGATAAACCTTGGGTGATCCACTTAAGCGAAACTTGCTGCTGTTCTACAAACCTCTTCACTTGGAGGCCCAACACTATCTACAAGAATAGAAGCGTGCGTAGACATCACTAGCCTTCACCTGTACTGAGTATGAGCTCTAGTCGTGGAATCCAACTCCCAAAAACCAAAGTATGCCAAATGTGTCCACCATACCTACCTATGTGTGGTATTTAACTACCACTCCAAAGTAATTTGCTCATGTGTTACCTTTATAAACTTTCAAAATTACTCTTGTTTTGTGTTCCTGTTTTAGCTTGCGAGGACGTAGATAGAGAATCTTTATCTCACTTGTTGATTAGACGTTCACACCCTGGACTAGTGGCTTCATCCGCTTATCCAATAGATAGAAGAGCTGGCAGCGGGGTGCCCATCCCCAAATTAATATAAACAAATTCTCTTCACTATTTTTGCCCATGATTTATCAGTCAAAGCATAATTGTGTAAAAAAAAGAGAAAGAGGGATGACCTTCTACACCAGTTGCGTCCTTCAAATGGGAGCCGCTCTTGTGAAGTCTAGTTGGCTTTTGACGTTCTGTATATTCTGTTTACCATTCGTTGACCTAAGAATACACCTCCCTTAAAGTTAGACACTCCTCCACGGTATATGATTGTTGGCACGCACCCGAGGATTCGGTTAGCCATGGTTTGTGTAAGCTGGATGGGAGGAGTGTCAAACATTTCATACCTCTGTTTAATAAAATAAAAGCTTTAGCACATGAGTGATTCATGCTTCACTCTGTGAAGGGCCTTTCTGTGGGGACCCTAGACTAGCAGTCCGAGACCTCCAGTATGCATACATTCACGATCCCATGATCAGTTAGTCGTGAACAACATACTCGAGTTGGAATTTCAGATTTACAACATCCACTACACGATTACACGGCTTACACAACTGGTCACATGACTCAGTTGAAAACAACTGCCACGCAGGGCAGGGACACACACTAAAACAACGAAAGTCTACAAAACACACTCGTGGTAAACCCAAGTCATGCCTTGACTACCTACAGGCTACTGACTCGGAGACGTTCCTAGTTCGCACAGCCGTCAGCGACACCGTCTTCTTCAGGTTCTCTGGGTTTCTGCTCAAAGTCTGGCTAAGACAATAGCCAGGGACGAACCCATTGTGAGTACATTGGAATGTACTCGCAAGACACCCCAAATGAAAGCTAAACATGCAAATATGCATGTGTAGAGGTGGTAGGAAGGCTGTAATTAAGGTTCATCTCGCTATGATGAATTTAAGACCCATCATAGTTGCACTAGTTTTATTTTTCTTTGTTGAAGAAGATACTTCAAAAGATATTTCATTTCTCTTGTAGATATAGCATGTCCACAAGGTTTTGGTAAAGCATTTTAAATGTAAGAATATTTCTCTTTGCAAAACTTCTTGCAAGATCACATCTTCAAGATCATCATTTTACCAGTACCTCAAAGGTACAATCATTCCCTTTCCACGTACCTCCCAAGTACAAAGTCAAAAACACTTTTCCAGCTTTTCGAAAACATTGACACAATGCTAGCTACATGGCCATTCAACTGTCCATATCCGAGTACGCGGCTATTCTGAATAGTTTTACTCTGCAGAGGTGTACACAATCCACAAGATCCAGTACATCCGCCGTGAACAACCACGGACTGTCGGAGACAGTATGCAAACATCGGATAACTGGTCCTAACCATCCACTATATCAGCGCTAGCAAATGACTACCTCTTCAACTGGGTTTGTTCTCCCCGGCACCGATTGAGTCAGCCGTATCGATCCGGTTTCCCCTGGCAACACACCGCCATGGCAGGAGACCCAATTGTTGCAACCGGTAGTGAACTTAATCCCACACTGTGAATGTCCCGTTTCTCCCTCCGAGCGACAATTCAGTTCAGGGGACTCTAACCCCTGTAGAACTTTGAGGTAGGCACGGACTGACACCGACAAGCAATTAGCTAGACCCTGTTCCCATATTGGGTTAATGTGGCAGCACGGCTTGGTTGTCCGACAAAGACTAGGTTATGTGTCATTTTTGTAAAATAAGTCGAAAACATTTCCTTCTTCACATACCTCCCTCGGACAAGGTCCCACCTTTCCTCGGGGTTTTTCCAAGCTTTTGTTTTCCAAAACATAAAGTTCAAATGTCCACTAAGGGACTTATGTTAATAAAATGATGATGCTAAAATATGTAAAGGGCTTGGTAACACCAAGATTATAAAGTGGATATAGCCTAAAAGATGCATAAAATAGACAGTGGTGTAGTCCACTTGAGGAAATAGTTTTTGAATCAACTTTTGTAAAACTTTAGAAGTAAAACATGCATGATAGATAATGATAAGTAAAACAACAGCAAGCATTTAGAGTGGTTTTCCTTGGCACTGGTCTTGGTCTTGCTCTTGAAATAAACAAGAGTTGCAAGAAAAACCTCTCCGGGAGATAATACCACCTTCGTTATCTAACGTCGTAAACTCAAAAAGTAAAACACCCAATCAGAACCACACAAGGTAAAGCACTTGACAAAAAGTAAACATACAACAAGCATTTCATCAAACAAGTACACTCACAACCAATCTAGAAACATCTACACATGCACAGGAAATTAATAACAAGCAATAATACAAGCCCATAGTAACACATGCTTTTCTAAACATGGAGAAATAATATAACAAGTAGCTAAGAAACCTAATAACAGATACAAATCAATACCAAACATACCATGGTATCACTCAATACATGAAAATAATCATGGAGCAAAAGACTACTAAAAGTAGAGATGCAAAAGGGGCCATTTAGACATGCATACATGCATAACAATAATAGATCATCAAACATGATTTATTCTAACATGATGGATCTGTAATATAACATCAAAATAACAGAGAATACAACACCTAGACATGCTATTAATATCAAAATAACAATCTAATCAATGCCTCAAAATTTAAGCATGCAAATAACAACTTATGGCAGGAAATCATCTAAAAACTAACATAGCATGACAATTTGATCTTGAGCTCACTAAAGCATGCAAGCAAGTATAATATGCTATAATAACAGTATCTATGCTATGGAAAACAATACTAAATAATTTATTCAATTCATCATACCATTATGAAGAATAACATAATTTCACGTATTATTACTAGGAAAACAACCCTATGAGATTTAAACTATAACAAACATGGTTTTCCAGACCCAAACCCTATCATGCTAATGAATCACTAAAAACACATCTCAATAATGTAATAATAACTTGCACATGCTAGGAATCAATTTTATAACAAAAACAATATAGCACACAATTTAATAAAGGCATAGCAATAATATGCAGAAAAGGGCTAAACACTAAACATTGCACCAAGCCTATTATGTAACTCCTAAAACCATGAAAACCTAGAATTAAATGCTTCTAGTTATTATAAAACCAACACAATTGGATTCACCTCAAAATCATCACCAATAAAATTAAATAAATCATAAAAGTGCTCTCTGGCCTAAATCTAACATGCATGTCATTTTTAATCAACCACTCAAGTCAACACAAGGTCAACTGCCACAGATAGAAATTTTCAAGGGCTACTCATAAAAGTTGAGTTTGCATGTTTTTGATACATAAAAATCAAGTTATTAAATAAATGGTGTTAATGAGTGCCTCTGCCATTTATTTTATTTCTCCTAAAATACAGCACAAAACCTAGATCTGCAAGTTGGAGCTGGTTAAGAATTTGTAGATCTATACCTGTGATTTTTAGTTTGGAAAGATCCACTAGTTAACATTTTCAAAATGAATTAAACCAGAGCAGCAGAAAAGGGTTCTACAGGAAAAGGAAAAATCAACCTGCAGAAAAAGTAATGGGCCAGATCTGCGCAGCGCCAGGCCGGGCAGCTCCTGGGCCGGCCCGCGAATTAATCCCGCCTGCGAAAAATCAAACCCTTGACGACTGGGCCGGCCCGTCAGTGGCCAGCATGCGAGATCTTCCGTTGGATCCCAATCCAACGGCCAGGAATGGATCATGCCGGGCCAACCGCCGGTGACCAGTAACAACGGCGGCGTCCGCACGGGCCACCGCTGCGGAGGAGGGAGCTTGCCGCCGGGAACTCTGGTGGCTGCCTGGAAGCGCTGCGAGCAGAAAAATGCTCCTGAGAACATGGTGGAGCCCGTGGTGCCATTGGATCCTGACGGAGGTGGCGGCATGCGAGGATTCGACGGGGCCCCGTGGCCGCCGTGCTAGGTGCTCGCGGATGCCGCACCTACGAGGAAACATACCACGAGTTAGGGTGTGCACGAGCTCAGATGGTCCAAGAGGGAGTGCAGGGATGAAGAATCGAACCTTGAGGTGTCCCGAGTAGGTGGCTCGACGAGGTGCTCGCTCGCGGCGAGGCTGAGTTCGATTACGAGGATTTGGAGGGGAAGGGATGGGGCTATCGGTTCTAGGCTTCAATTGAGAAGATGAGGGGTTGGTGAGACATGGTTGAAGATAAGGGGAAGGCTTGGTTCGTTCCAGCGCGGGTGCTCGGTGCTTGGCGACAATGGTGGACATGGCGAGGAAGCTCACGATCAAGCTTGGCACTTCAAGCATGTCTAGGGGATTGCCTGAGGTGAGGAGGCTTAGCAAGGAAAGATAGGAGCGGAGGAGGATGTCCGGGGTGGTGGGAACGTGATGGCATGTCTCCACTCCCGAAGGTGTTTTTTTAACAAATTGAGGAGTAAGGAGAGTGAAAGAGAGGAGATGGAGATGTCACCCGTGCTCCTGGTGGTCTCGTGAAGCTAGTAGACAAGGAGTTGAGGAGCGAAATGCGGCACAGGTGTTGGAACGCGAGGGACGTGGCGACCGTGTCCTGGGCGGCATGGACAACTCATGGGCAAGGAAGAAGAAGACAAGGGTAAGGGAAGGGGACTTGCCTGGGAGTCACAAGATGCACGGGGAGCCTTGTGGCGCAAGGGCTCTCCCTGGAATGGACTGAGGAGGCGGAGTAGAAAAAGGGTGGGTGATCACCATCCTTATCCTCATGTTGGTGGATGAGCTAGAGGGAGAGAGAGAGATGGTGGATCAGCTAGACCATGTCTAGGAGGTGAGGACAAATATTTTTCATCTCTCAGAACAGGAGAGAGGTAGAGAGAGGGCAATAATTGATCAAGACATGTATGAACCCAAAAATGTCCAAAATAACTAGTGGAGGTTTTTGATTATTTTCACCAATAAATTAAATAGAACATATGTGAAAAATTGTGTCCAATGGATAGAGGATCAAAATTTGAGTCTAGGGAAGTTGGCCTCAAGAGTTTTGAAAAATATTTGTTTCACAAAATTTTGGGAATAAAAAAATGGCAGAAACTGTTTTTAAATGTTTTCTCCAAAATTTTCAGAACAACTTGCAATTTTTTTTGTATAAGTAAGTCCCACATGACTATAGGCATGTTGGGTAATTTTTCCAAAATTTTAGGAAATACTTTTCTTCACAAAATAATTTTAAAGCTGTCGCACCCGGACTTCTAGGGGATACTCACAGTCCGTTAAACAGTAGATAAATGGCTTACGGGGCATACCGGCACCCGCATCTCAATACCGGTAAACGTGTGACAACCATTCTCTTACTATTCATCGTCTGCGCAAACCATCCCGTAGAAATCCAGATACTTCCGTTGACGTACTTCAAAACATACACACATGGTACGTCAACGGCATTTGAACAACTGATACCACAACAGATCTCTACGACACAAAAGATTGAAATAAGTTGCAAATAGCTCTCATTAGAGCAGAGATAGCAAATACAATCATCCAGAGGACACGTGTCCCAATATATCATCATTACATCACATCGGAAGCATTCAAAGTGTCTGAGTACAGACAAGATCCAAACAGGCTTAAGAGGCCGGAAACGAAAGGACGGAGCCCATCCATGAAGTCTCGGATCCTGCCCGGGTCCGCTATCTACTCGTCAGCAGTCTCGTCATACTCCACGTAGTAGCCACCATGGGGATCCTCGGAAACGTAGTATGCGGAAACCACAGCCCCAAAGGGGTCAGTACATAAACGTACTGGCAAGCAAGACTCACAGTTCACCAAAGTGTAACCCGTCAACACCAAGCACAGATGCTTTGGGTTCAACGCAAGAAAGTGGATATAAAAGATGATGCAACTGGCTGCTCTAACCAACTACAGAGGTACTACCACTTCCGGCTAAACAGAAAGGGGATAAGATAGCGTATCGTAACCAACTATAACTAACTCCAAACAAACCCATCCTGGATCTCGCCCCTTATCCAAAGAAGCAATCCGAGGATAACTCACACAGTTGGATTAATGATGGTTCAAGTTATTGTGTCAATCAGACTATTACTAGTCAAGTTATCATTATTTAGGTGTAAGTTGTTCTGAGTACTTGTTAGCCAGTACTTTCACCAAGTAATCCATAACCGCGGAAAACACGGCTTCTCGAGAAGATTATCCCTGCAGGGCACCAATTTGGCCGTACACGTAAGAATAACCTGCCAGATGGAATGGCCTTTCCACCAAGCGGGGCACTCAACACAACTCAACTCTTCTTCGCATCAAGCCCAAAGAACCCCGTGCAATTGAGCGCACGGCTAATCAAGCCCCACGAAGAAAAGGGGACCCTCATAGCACTCTAAGAACATGTCTCCCTAAATGCCGACTACAAAAGTTCCACCCTCGCGCCAAGGGTTCGCACCTGCATATGCATGCGGCAAATGGAAAACCCGAACTAAATGAGGCGATTTGGACGAGATGCGAATCGAATCAAATTGAGGGGGGGCGCCCATACACGCTTCCCACATGCGGTTAGTACGCTCATCATGGATCAGTAGACAAGACCCTTTTCCTAATTAGGGTCGACACTAGCAGGCCTCAAAACCACGCCGGGCCTCCTGCCGGTGCCTTATCAGCAATTTATTATTACCTCAAAATTAACAGGTTGTTGTTTAACATCGAGCCCCAGAACATAATAGAATATGATAACAGAAAGTAACGGACAGCGGACTCGAGCAAAACAACCCTAAGCATGCTAGTAAGACACGGGCTCAAACAACTGGGTTATAGGAGTGGGGTGAGGCAATATCAGGGTTAAAGGATAACATGTGATAGGATCGAACACAAGCAACGATTCATAGGGCTAGCAGAATAGACAACGGAAAGTATCGGTATCCAATGTTGAAAGGAACACAATGGTTCATGTGAGTGAATACTTGCCTGCAAGCTCAGCAGCCTGGTACTGAGCTACTCCTCAGAAGGGGTGTCGTAAGTATCGTCGGTCTCAACGTCGTCGTATATCCGAGAAGAAGCAAACAAATAACACAGGGAGACAAACAATCAATAACATGGCATAGTGCACAAACATGGGATGATGCATGACCATTTAATTGATGCATCAAAAAATAAACTAGTTGACATGGTAACAACATGATTAAATGGACCCTCATGCAATGTGGATTGCATATGAAAAGCCCATGAATTAGGGTTGAAATAATTGTTCTACCACTAATCATCATGTGAAAGTTGATTAGCATGATGCATGGATGAGGAAAACAGCAAAATAACAACAATAGAATCAATTGGAAATAAGGTTTACCAATTTTGGAATTTTATTTATTAAGTTATGAAATTTTGGTTTCTTAAAGGTGTTACACAAGCATTTGTTGTTTTCACCAATTTTAATTGTTCAAAATAGATAACAAAGTTCATATTTGAAAAGGACACAAAGTTTTGGGTGGAATACATGTTTCACTTGTTGAAAAAGGATTTGGAATAAATTACTTATGAATTAAACAAGTTTAAACAAGATTTAAATGAATTTAATTCAAGTTTGAATGTAATTGAATTTTTATTTGTGCAAAACATTAAGTGAGATTCATATTTGAAAAGTTTATGTTGTTATGGTTTGAAAACATATTTTATATGTCCCAAAAGAATTTAATTTGATCAAGTTATGAAAATAGCAATTTTAAATGATTTAAACAAGGTTTAAATTATTTAAGCAATTTTAATTATTCAAAACATGAAACAAAATTTATATTTGGAAAGGTGGTTTAATTTTGCATGGAAAAAATATTTTATTTGTGGAAATTGGATTTAAAATGAGCAAGTTATTAATTTGGCAATTTTAAATGCAATAATTAAGAACAGTTTTTTTCAGCAATTTAAAATATTCAAAACAGCAAACAAAGTTGATATTTGGAAAGTACATGAAAAATGGAATGGAAAACATATTTGGTTTGTTGAATTTGGAATTTTTATGAACAAGTTATGATTTTTGCAAAATTAAGTGAATTTAACAAGAATTCAAATATTGCACCATTTTAAAATATTCAAAACAGTAAAAAAAATTTATATTTGGATAGAGCATTTAATTTGGTACAGAAAACATGTTTAAAAAGTTGAATTTGGAGTTAACATGATTTAGTTATGCAATTTCCAATATTAAGGTGTAATCTGCCATTTTATTTACTCTCTAGGGACTTAGAAAAATATTACAGGGGCTAGAAAAAAAATAACTGGCAAGGACCTACTCGTGATTTCTGTGAAGTGCTGAACCAAAACAAAATGAAAAAAAAGTTTGGTTTATTTTGTTGGAGGGGGGACTCGAACCCGAGCCCTCCTGGGCGCGCGCAGAGGCCACTGCCACTGCGGTGAGGATTGCTTGTTGATAGGAAGGGGGCGCGGGGTGGTTAAGGTGCGGACTGGCGTTAACTGAATTTTTGGTTTAACTGAAACTTGCAGGCCGGTTTCTGTACCTCGACAGAACAGCGGCAGCGAACGGCAGCGGGGGGTTGATCGCTCGCGATGGCCGTGGCCGTGCTGCCGTGCGATGGACGTGCGTGCGGGTGCATGGTGCGTGTGCTGCCAAGGGAGAGAGGAGGGGAGCGAGAGGAGGAGAGGCGAGGGAGATCACCGCGACCTGAAGGAGTACAGGGCGGTGCAGAGGTGGTCTCCGGCGAAAATTGCACGGCGGCGGCGACTCGGACGGGCTCGGGCCTGGCTGCGGTGTCGGGGTGGACGAGGAGGCATGGGTTTCCATTCCCATCCTAGCACGGCGAAGGGAGCTCCAACATCGGCGATCGCCGGAGGGGAGGGTGCGGCTCGGTTCAGTTGTGTACAGAGAAAATCAGACAGAGAGGAGAGAGGGGGAGGAAGAGGGAATGGAGGCGGGGAGAGAGGAAGGAGGGAGAAGAGGGGTAGGGTTAGGGGCTAGGCATCGGGTAGGTTAAAAGGAGGAGGGGAGGAGCTCGGGACCGTTCTTTCTCCTCTGTATCTACGTGGCCATGGCTGATGGTCAGCCGTACAGAGGTTAGGGTGAGCAGGGGTAGCAGGCCTAAGGGGAAAAAATTGGGCTGGGCCTCTCTCAGCTGTGCTGTGTTTTATTTTTTTGTTCTATTTTTTTTTTTGCTGAATTGAACTAGAGAAGAAAACTAGGGTTTTGGGGTTTAGAAACTTGGGATAAAATTTTTATGTTGCTTGTTTATTGGAACAGCACAAAGTGCCACTTTTGCTTTTACAAAAATTTGAATTGTGGTACTGTTTGCAAGTTGTTTGAAATTTGATTGGATTTTAATAGTAATTGAAATAATGGAGCTTAAGCAATTAAGTTTCTAAATTCAAGTTAATTGGAACAAGGGAAAATGAATTGTTTTGTAAGTTTCATAATTCCAAATTGGGTGCTGTTTGAATTTAAATTCAAACTGAATGAATTGAGTTTATGTGAATTATTGAAAACAAGATTTAAATGGTTTGAACCTTAAAGTTTAATTGAAACAAAGTATTAGCATTGTGTTGTAATTATCATTAATTCCAAAAGGTTGCTGTTTGGAAAAAAATGTGATTTGAATTTGGAAGCAATTTGAATTAAGTGAGTTATTAAAAGCCAATTTTAATAGTTTGAACCTTAAGGTTTAATGGAAACAAATGATGGAAGTGTTCTGTCATATTCATAATTTTCAAAAGGGTTACTGTTTTGGAAATTAATTGAATTTGAAAAGGGTTTGATATCAAGTGAATTTTTGATAGAAACAAAACAACAGTTTGGAATCACCACTTTTAATGGAAACAATTGATTGTTTTGATTTGAAATATCATTTTGGAAATTGTAACATCACAAGTATGAAACAAAAGGTTTGAAATTTGGTTTGAAATTCAAATAGAAAACAAGGGAAAACAAAGGAAAACAGTTGGAAAACAAAGCAAAACAGAGGAAAACAAATGGAAAACAAGCAAAACAAATGCAATGAACATGATGTCATGATGCAAAACATAACATAACATAACAGAGAGCAAACATTCTAATGGCTATTTTTCATACTTGGGATGTTACAAAAGCCCATTTCTAGCCTTTTGGAAAATGGAAAATAATAAATAGTAAAATGCTTTTAAAACAAATATTTTTGATTTGTGATGAGAGATTATATAATATAGGTCTCAAAAGTGATTTTTAATAAACAAATCCTTTGAAAATATTTGAGGCATCAAGTGGAAAAGTGTGAAAACAAGTGTTTGTTTAATAGGATAAAAACCATGTGGGAAGAACAATTAAATGGCCATTGGAAAATAAATGGACCATGATATATAAGTCATGAAGATGAAAAGGGTAGGTTGATTGGGCTTGAAAACTATAAGGAGTTATTTTGAGTAACACATAAAAAGTGCATCAAGATAACATGGATATGATCAATATTTAGGGATGCCTTCTACAAGACTTTGAAAAGAGATACCAAAGTGTTTCAATATCCATAATAACAACTTGGATATATAGCATAAATATATACAATGAGATGTATGATGGTGCATTGATGATTAGCTCAAGATTTGTCATAGAAGCTTGTCTCCAAAGTTGGAGATTTTTCAGAAAACAGAAGATGATATGGACATGAGATGGAATATGGTATTGATGTTTGATCTTGTTACTACTAAGTTTTATTTACATAAAACAACACACATTAATCAATAAACAGAAATAAATACTTCAAAGCAAACCCAAGATAAGATCACACAACAAGTAGATAAATTAACAAGACACACAAGATTATTCAAGCAACTAAGTTCTCCAATTTGATTTTTAGGATGTTCTATCAAGTGTTAAATAGAGGTAGTGATGAAGATATACCATGACAAGATAATTTTGTAAAGAGGTTTAGCTCAAAAGTTGTTATTTCCAAAAGAATATAATTGAGGTAAAACACAGGGGTATCATAGTCCCATCTTATTGTTTTTGCAAAAGAAGGAAGTGAGAAGGAGTTTTTAAAATACTTGCAAGACCATCTTGGTTGAAAACAGCTTCGAGATGATTAGATCCAAAATACTTTTCATATAGTTTTGGAAATTATCTTTTGTTTTCTCAAAACTTGGCC
Source organism: Alopecurus myosuroides (assembly GCA_028641055.1). Lineage (NCBI taxonomy): Eukaryota > Viridiplantae > Streptophyta > Magnoliopsida > Poales > Poaceae > Alopecurus > Alopecurus myosuroides. The sequence goes on from JAPCYS010002586.1 coordinate 14,107, forward strand.
TTTGGGTTTCTTCTAAAATCAAAACATTTTCAAAAAGGTTTTTGCCAAAAGAGTGTGATGGATGAAGATGATAAGCTTTCTTGTCATGACTTGATCACAAGGGTTGCGTTTTAAGAAAGTTATGATCATTGGTTTTAATGTCAGGTGTTAACAAACACAAACAAAAACACAATCAACAAGCAAACAGAAAAGAAACACAAGCATTAGTCAAATATATTAAAAAGTTTTTGTTGGCCCTGATTTTTGGGTTATTGAAAACAAGTTTGTTTTTCTTTCTTCCAAAAATTGGGCTGTTACACTTTCTTTTGCTTTTATGTTGAGTCTCCATCTTCTAACTTTATGCACAGTTGAGAGAGCATAGTTGCCATTCTCGGTTTTATGTGCATTTGTCCCAGAAACATTATTAATTGATTCAGGATGTGTTATTGCTTGTTCTCAAATTATTTGTTCTAGTCTTCTTCATGAACTTTGAAGGTGTCCTGGTATTTATGTTTTGCCCCACTCTTAAGGACTATCGAAATATCACTTTTCCATGCTTTCTCTATACTTGAAACAAACGTATAACTTTTGATGCATTGTTATTCATGATCTTTTATTTGTGTTACTTCTCATTATGCAAGGTGATTGCTATGCATTATTATTAAAGTTTTATTTACCATGCTTGTGTTGAAGTTCAATGATCTCAGCTTACATATGCTTTTACATTACTGATGATCAAGTTTATGCTGGTAGCATGTCACCTTAGAAATGATGTGTTTTTATCGTTTACCTACTCGAGGACGAGAAGGAACCAAGCTTGGGTATGTTGATAAGTCATAAATGTATCCTTAATTTCTGATGTTCCATGTTGTTTTCATGTTATTTCCTACATGTTTGCTATACACTTTATGTCATTTTTATCGATTTACGGGACTAACCTATTGACAAGATGCTACAGAGTCAGTTCCCTGTTTTCTGCTGTTTTTAGTTTCAGAAAAGTTGTTCTAGAAATATTCTCGGAATTGGAAAATTCGAAGCCCAGAAGTCTCAGAATTCCCGACGGTTCCACGGAGTTTCGAAGAGACTCGGAGAGGGGCCACAGAGGGACACACCATAGGGCGGCGCCCCCTGGCTGCGCCTGGGGGTGTTATGGGCCCCCGGGTGCCCTCTGCCATCTCTCTTTCGCCTATATAACCCCCAACATATTAACCCTAAAGATATACCAATTTTTCCTGAGAAACACCCGAGACCACCATCATCGTCATCCCGAGATCGGGAGGGTTCTAGAGCTCTCCCCGGCACCCTGCCGAAAGGGGAATTCATCACCGGAGGGGTCTACACCACCATGCCCTCCTCCGAAGTGATGCGTGAGTACTTCATCCATGGACTACGGGTCCATAGCAGTAGCTAGCTGGTTGTCTCCTCCGCTTTATGCCTCATGTTTAGATCTCGTGAGATGCCTCACATGATCGAGATCATTTTTATGTAATGGTACATGTTGTGTTTGCTGAGATCTGATGAATGTTGAATGATATGTCTTCTGATTACCAATCTATCATTTTATCTTCATGTATATGTTATTTATGATCTTGCATGCTCTCCATTATTAGTAGATGCTCTAGCCAAGTAGATGCTAGTAACTTCAAGAAAGAGTATATATGCTCGATATTGGGTTGATGCCTCCTTTGCATCTGTGCTCGAGTGACCGAAACGTGACAGATGGATGATGTGATGTTGTAATTAGGGAGAAAACAACAATGCTTTATCTAAGGATGATTCTATTGTTTAAATTACACACCTTTCTTACTGCGATTATCTGTTGCTTGCAACTTAATACCTAAGGTTTGCTCGGATGATACTGTGACGGTAGATTATTAGTCATAGATTGAGTTGGATGACGGTCTATGTATCTTGTTGTAATGCCCGCATGAATCACATAGTAATCTTTATGTCTTGCATATGAACTACGATGCATCCTTCATTTCTGTCAATTGCCCAGCTGTAATTTGTTCACCACACATGTTATTTATCTTTCACGGAGAGACACCACTGGTGAACTATGGACCCCGGTCCATTTTCTCATACTGATAATATAAACATTGCTTTCACTGTTTTCACACTTCTGCTACTGTTTTCATACTATTTTCCACACCATACGTTTAACCTCTTTGTGTTCAGCAAAACCGATGAGATTTAAAATCTCACTCCTTCGTTGGGGGAAAAGTGATTTGATTGTGTTGTGTAGGTTCCACGTTGCTGCTGAACCGGTAGGGTGCCCTGCTATCTCAGCTGCATCACCTTTCTGAAGTTACTCTTTCTAAGGGAAATTTTTAACTGCACTCTTCATACCTTCCTCTTGAGGTCTCCCAATGAACGTGTGATTACATGCATCAATCACTAAAATAAGTATGATGGATTCAACAGTTTTATTCGATCAAAGCATACGACACAAAAGTTCATTCATACAAGCACTGCTACAAACTATATATTAGGTAGCATAAACAGTATAGGCATGAATCTGTTGGAATCCTTCAAACCACACATCACATCTAGATTCTTCAGTCGTTGATTCACTTCTCTGTATAATATCAAGATGACATGTTATTGACCAATCTGTGCAGGAAGTTAAGAAATAGTATTAGGAGAGAAGATGAATCGACAAGAGATCCAAGATTACGTATCTCAACAACCTCGGATAAGGATGATACCAACACAGGAGGAGATGACTAAAATAATAAGACACGTAAAGAACAATACCATGCAAAGGATTTTCGAAGAAAGTCATTTGCAACATTGTAGTAAAACGAAAACAAGATTATAAGCACATACCTAATTCATAAGCTAATACAGACGTAAAAAATTAAAAAGGATATACACTTATCTTGGATGACATTCTATACCGTATATACTTCATAAGGTAATACAATGAAGAAAAAACTAGAAGTACACAACCACATAAACTAGTACTGCCATACAGGAGTAAATTAGGGTGTACACTGTTTCATATTTTTGATGTACATACAACACATAAGCTAGTACTGGCGTACAAGACTAAATTAGGGTGTACATTGTTTCATATTTTCGGTGTACATACAACACATAGGCTAGTACTGACATACGAGAGTAAATTAGGGTGTACATTGTTTCATACTTTCGATGTACATATAACGCATAAGCTAGTACTGACGTACAAGAGTAAATTAGGGTGTACAATGTTTCATATTTTTTATGTACATACAACGCATATGCTACTGACGTACAAATCAAACAAATGGTGTACACGTTTTGTTATTTTTTGATGTAAATGTTGTAGTGTAATGATCACATAGATAAACTATATGTACTACATTTGCATAAGCTAATACTGATATGTACTATTTTCCAATTACAGGTAATGCTAGATAGGTGTAGAAGAAAGAAAGAAACGAAAGATACAAAACAATTGGATACACTTCTAGAATCTCTAAGAGAAGTGCAACATGCACATCTAAGAAGGGCTCTTGTACCGGTGGAAAAACAACTTGGGGTGTGGAGAGGAGGAAAACGTCCGTTAGATAACCAGTCAGAAACAATAAATGAAAGGGGTAACAACAAGAAAATAACACTGTCCTTGGATAGTTTCACTCTCCAGGGACCTCTTCTGCCTCTTCAATTCCTTCACAAGGCCCATTCCTGACACAAACAAGAAATGTAACCACACAGTCAAACAACATGACGATAAACAAGGTAAAGGCTTATTACTAAAAAAGTACATAGATAAACTTAAACTTTAAACTAACATGGTATTTGATTCTTCATCTTTTTGCAGGGCATGAGCAGCAAGAAAAGAACAGAGTAAATTACGATTTCTCAAATGGATCAGAGCAACAACATAAAGCAACATTAATCAACCAAATGAATAAGGTAAGAATAAATATTTCATGTCATGATAAAAATCAATACATTTAGTCTGTTTAACACATGATTGTTTGATTTTGTACACCTACATGCTATGTTTGATAAACAATCAAACAGAAATAAGCTAAGAGGTGAAATATATAAAGAGGATGTAACCATGCAGGAATCAACAACATTTGAAGGGTCAGCAAAACAATACAAAAGAAACTACACACAAGGGAACAAGGTACACTGAAAAAATTGTCTATTAGAAATGTAGAACGATATGATTGTGTTACAAAAAAATGATCTTCTATTAAACGGCATGAGTACATATTCATTGAAAAAGGAGAATACATGAAAGCTGCAGACCTTTCAATTGGAATAGACAACACATCACAAAGAAATAACTTGAAAAAAAAACAAAGGCAACAGTTATATTGATAGAACGATAAACGATATCACGAACTCTTGAATAAGTTAAATTATGTGTTTTGACGCAATATTTTCTTAACTGAAATTCTTTAGAGGAGATGAACATCAACGTGAAGTCCGGGCTAAACAAAAACTGCTATGCTCGACAAGAGAAGCATGAGAAGACAACAACAAATCTGCAGCAAAATAAGGTAAGATCATATTATAAGAAATGCGAAATTAAAAACTAGAAAAATAAGCTCAAGTTAAGATGGGTGCTCGATTTTCTGATACTACAGGTCATGTTTTCTGAGCAACATAAGAGAACACAACAGTATAGCTGGATACAACAAGGAGAAACATCACCGGTACACGTGACAACAAGGGGAAAGCAAGTGTTGTCCGAAGGATCAACGAACTTGAAGCAAGTTAGAAGTTCATAAATAAATGTTGTAAGATAGTAACAAATAGTACATCTAATTGAACAGACGTGTTCGCAGGGCACTATGAATCTCACAATCACACTACATGGGACCTCCAAAGAGGACAGTTCTTCAATGTATGTCAAGAAGACAACTCTAATGAATCAGTTCTATTCGAAAGCATCAGGAACATCGGAATAAACAATAACCACAATCCAAGGATACAGGTAGCAAGAAGCATGGTACACTTTTACTTACAATCAGTTATGTTCCAACACTAAATGTTTCTTCTATACTGATAAAATTTTATAATAAATTTAAAGCAAATAGACGAGGACGTGTTCGACACGCACTACGAATCTCATAACCAGCCTATATGGGACGACCAAAGAGGACAATTCTTCAATATGCGTTAAGCAGACAACTCAAATGAGTCGTTTCAATTAGAAAGCAGCATTAGCATTATCATGAACATAAATCATAATCCAAGAACCCAAGTAAAAATAAGCATACAACAAATTTACTTACAAACGTTAGGTGAAAATATTTATTTTTGTTTCTATTTTGCAGGATGACATAAGGCAACAGTCAAGATTCAACATTCAGTCATTTTTCAAAAAAAAAAACCATCGAGAGAAGATGCAGACCCAGAGGAGAAAACCAATACGGCTACGAAGAATCAAAAGAAGAAAATGGAGTAGGATACGATGGTTTAGAATCCAAATGAGAATCAAATAGTGACAAAAATCAGGTAAAACATTTCATCAATAAAAAAATTAAACTTTAACTGATCTTAATAAAAACTAAAGGAATACGAGGAGGGTTGTCAGAAAGATGAGTCAGTAGAAGATAACACAGGGCAAACAAGAACAAAATACAGAGGTTCACCAGAAGAAGAAACAACCAAACGACGAGATACATCAGGGCAAACAAGAACAGAAGATAATGGTTCGGCACAGGAAGAAACAAGAAAAGAACGAGATAATTTACACACAAATAGCACACACGGTAGTTTTGAAAATCTGCAAGATGATGAACCACTGCGAAATCTAGGGCCATCGACAAAGGTAGAAGAGGAAATGGATAGGATGTTCAACATGGAAAACTACCCTATAGTAGAAGAAATTGTGAATGCAGCACAACCAAGAGAAGGTGACATCTTCAGGACTTAGGACGACGCATTCTACAACTACTCGATGTATGCAAGAAAGTCTGGATTTTATATAAAGAGGCTCACTAGTAAAATATCTCCTAGATACAAAGAGATATATCTTCAGTCGTTTTCTTGCAACAAAGAAGGTGGAACTAAGAATTGAATTCTAGCAGACAGGACACAAAGGACAACTATATTGGTGAAGACATGATGTGAGGCACACATAGAAGTAAGGAAGTTTTAAAAGGGTTGCTACATAAATAAGGTCAATCTAGAGCACAATCGTCCCCTTGAACCAACAAATTTCCTAATCAGATATGCACACGGCCACAAAAGGATGACATAATTGGACAAGAAACTGATACACCTATTACAGGCTGGTCAACTACCACCTAGGAAGATGATGTTAATCTTCCGCAAGATTACAGGTATATTTTAGGGAGTTCCTTTTGATGTAATTGACCTTAGCAACATTTAGAATCATCAAACAGAAGTTGAAAAACATCATGATATTGACTAGTGCCTGGAACGTTTCAAGATGTTACAAAGAAAAGTACGTGGTTTCTTTTACACAATGGAGAAAGATAGTGAAAGACAGAGTACGAAACCTGTTCTGGATGGATTTAATGTGCGTAATGAACTACATGATGTTTGGCGAGTATATATCATTCTACATGACATTCAGTACAAATAAGTATAACCTGCCATTTGTACCAATAGTCGGCGTAAACAAATATGGATCAACAGTTCTAATTTCAGTTGCACTACTGAAGGATCAGAATATATGATCGTTCAAGTGGGTACTTTAGACATTTCTGGACACTATAGGAGGCAAGGAACCAAAGACAATAATAAAAGACCAAGACAAGGAAATGAAGATGGCAATCCTTGAAGTTATGCCAGGAACAAGACACATAAATTGCTTTTACCACATTGTCACAAAGATGAGCCAGAAAGAGGGGTCCTTTGTCGCAACACATCCAGGTCTGTCAGAAGATTTGCGATTTGCAGCCAAGAATGCATTCACACCTGAAGAGTTTGAAACGAGATGGCAATCAAAAAGTATGGGGTAGAAGGAGAGAACCACCTAAACAAGCTGTTTAGGATAAGACACAGATGGGTCCCTGCATACTTTATGGATGATTTTTTCCATTCCCGTCAAGCACAGGAAGAACCGAAAGTACAAATAATATGTGGAAGTGCTACAACCGGAACATAGAAACAATAACCTAATTTCTTGCACAGTATAAGGTGATACAGGACAACTGCTTGCATGCTCTTGATAAGAAATAAGTCAAATCTACTCTGAAAACGGGAAGGGAATCAACGCATCATTTGTTCGAGAAACAAGGTCTTGAGGCATACACACATGACATCTTCCAAAAATTCCAGATTGAAGTACAAAACAACACAACTTTTCATTATCATGGTTTTATGCAACCAGGACACATCAGACGATGAAGAAAAAATAACTTCTGGTGTCAATGCAAAAAGATGAAAAGAGATGGAATACAATGTTGCCACGTAATATGGGCACTAGTGCACCTTGGAATAAAAGATTTGCGAGAGAGCTTCATCATACCAAGTTGGAGGAAGGACACATATTTATACCTGCCAACTCTAGGAGAAGATGTGGAGATGGACAACTCAGAAGAAGCATTGAGGTTTGTCGGCGCCATGACAAACATGGCCGACATTTACAACATAGTGTTCCCAAAAGATAGAGCTTACAAGGTGATACAGGAATGTATGCGTGACATGAAGATGAGAGTAATGGCTGAACTTTCAGAAAAAAATTGTTACAGAAGAAGCTGCAACAAACAACGACAATGACAAGCTACATGACCCAACAATAACAAGGAGGAAAAAACCTAACATTGGAAATAGACCGAAACCAGGATGAGAGAAAAGAGGCAAAACAATCAGATGCGGACACTGCAAAGAACTAGGGCATAACAGAACATCTTGTGAGATCGTAAAAGGACAGACTGAAAAAGCTGATAGAGCACGAAATGAAGAGCACAACGGTCCCACGACTCAAACAAATGCACGACAGCATCAGGAACCGGGTCCTAGAGAGACAAATTATACAACAGACGGACCTATAACTCCACAGCAACCAAGAGGTTTCAACCGTAACAGGGACGGAAGAATAAAATGTGGTTTCGAGTACTTGATATTTGGTACACCACCACACTTGTCAAGGTAAATTGTATGACACAATGAGTAAGTTATCAAGTTATAATTGTTTAATCACTAACTATTTATACAAAATCTTTTTAGTGGGTACATGAAGATTGGAGAAACACTAATGAGCATTAAATTATTGGAGAAGAGTAAACCATGGTGGAATCCATGCATATCTTATAAGGTAACTGCAAGCGAAAGACATGAATAGTCAAACGTTTATCTGTTTTTTCATAACTAACTGATACTAAAAAAATCGACATGAAGGGGAGATAGAACGAAACTAGGATCAGAAAAAAGAGGCAAACATACCGAAGGAAGAAGCACCAGTGACAAGTAGAACCTTAGAAGATGAGGAAACATAACAGCCACATTCGAGAAAAGAAAGACTTACATACATGAAACAGACACAGTGCATATTTTTTATTTTCAAACTCCATACAGTATGTGATACGAAAGACAATGAATTATATGTTTGATTCTATTATTTCCTAGTAGAGCATAAACTTACGCATGTACTCACTGTCAACCGACAACTTAAATAATTCGAGAATCTGTGATTCCTTATGTGTTACCATGTATTGTGCACAAAACTCACGCAAATCATCAATATGATTATCCTGTGCATGGAAAAGACTGATTAAAAAGAGGAACTAAAACAAGTATTTAATAAACTATACAAATTATACTTCTATAAACGGAACAAGTGTACGACGTAAACACACTACGATGTACACAATGAGAAGTACAACAGAACTAGCCTAACTTATACGTCCTAGGAGTCAGCGGTGAACTTCCACCAAACTCTGCAGTCTATAATTCATGTAGAAAGTAAGCAGTGTATGACGTAAATGCAATATGGTGTACATTCTGGAAATATACGACAGAACTGCCCTACCTTGTATGTCCTACGAGTCGGCGTGAACTCTCACAAAACTATACATCGTATACTTCTGAAAAATGGAGCATTATACGACGTAAACACGGTACGATGTACATTCAGGAAACCTCTCACGAGTCAGCGGTGAACTCCCACCAAACCCTGCAGCCTATAATTTCTGTAGGAAGCAGTGTACGACGTAAACGTTGTACAGCGTACATTCAGCAAACCTACGACAAAACTTTCCTAGTTTGTATGTTCTACGAGTCAGCGGTGAACTCCCACCAAAGTCTGCAGCCTATACTTTCTGTAGAAATGAAGCAGTGTACGACATAAACTTAGTACGGTGTACATTTAGGAAACGTACGACTGATCTGCCCTATCTTTTATGTCCTACAAGTCAGCGCTGATCTCTCACCAAACTCTACAGCCTATACTTTCTGTAGAAACAAAGTAGTGTACGTCGTAAACACAATACGGTGTACATTCAGGAAAAGTACGACATAACTGCCCTAGCTTATACGTCCTACGAGTCAGCAGTGGACTCTCACCAAACTCTGCAGGCTATACTTTCTGTAGAAATGAAGCAGTGTACGACGTAAACACAGCACGGTGTACATTCGGGAAGCGTACGACAAATCTTCCCTAGCTTGTACGTCCTACGAGTCAACGCTGAACTCCCACCAAACCCTGTAGCCTATACTTTCTGTAGAAACGAAGCAGTGTACGACGTAAACACAGTACGATGTACATTAGGAAAACGTACGACAGATCTACCCTAGCTTGTACAACCTAAGAGTCAGCGGTGAACTCCCACCAAACATGTAACAACCTATACTTGTAAAAGGATGAAGTGTACAATTTAAACACACTACGGTGTACACCACGAAACGTTCAACAAAACTAAACTAGCTTGTACATCCAAACTATACACCCTATACTTCTGTAAAAAAGAAGAAGTGTACGACGTAATAACAATACAGTGTGAATCAGGAAACGTGCTTGTACATCGTACTAATAACTGCTGATCTCCACCAAATTATACATCCTACAATTTTGTGAAGAGTATGATATGAAAAAGACCGTAGTATGTAACGGATACTCCTCATGTACACAACAGATTTAAAGATTATATATCTTACATCCATATTATCGTCACCAGGTAAATTCTTGGAGATGTAATTCTCAATAGAGGGTGGAAGTTCATCGGGTACACAACAAGAGTTTGACATCTTTCGACCTGCCGATAAATATCAAGATAATTTTTTATTTTTTTGATTTGAAAGTTGTTACCTCCCTCCCTACTTCCCCTGAAAACTCCCTGCCCGAAAATGACAAAGAAAACAAAATAGATTTTGGCTACAATTGTTTTCAAGTTTCAACCGATTCAAATGGGGAAAATAGAAGATTATACAAAAAACCAACAATAAGAAAAACTAACGTTGCTCGAAATCCAAAAGATCCAAAAGATGAGAAAAGAACACAAGAACAGTAGTAACGAAAAATAGATCTGAAACCCTAATCATCGCCAATCGCATAACAAAGAAGGAAAAAATCGGGAAAATAGTCAACTGTCGCCGGAGTAATTTGTCGGAGGTTAGTCGCCGGAGATAGAGAGACTAGCGGCCCGGTGGCGAGGGAATAATCAACAACAAGGCACAGGACAAAAGAAAACGTAGGAAGACAAGAAGGAAAAAACTCGGAGAGAACCGTCAACAGTCGCCGGAAGGATTTGACGGAGGTTAGACGCTGGAGATGGAGAGACCGGCCGCCCGACGGCGAGGGAATAGTCAGCAGCCAAAGAAGACGGAGGAAGATGGGAAGGAAAACGAAAAGGGAAAATGGGGCAAGAAAAAAAAAACACGCCACTCTCTATCTCCGATAACGGTTAGGGCGGAAATTCCGGATTCGTTACCAATACCGATTCGCCTACATCACGAGAGCGCGACACTTGTCAAGCACAGGAGGTATCTGGGGAAGGCGCCACGCAATGAGAGCGCGACACTTGTTGCGCGCGGAGCGCACACGGTGTGCCCTTTCGGAAGGGTTCCCTTTTTCTACTGATCTCGGCGTACCACTCTCTAGTTTCCGATTCCATCTGGGCTTGCCATATTTTTACCGGTAGTTTGTTTGTTTGATCATACATTTGCCGTGAGATAAAAATGTCCGTTTTTAATTTAGTTTTTTATGACAAGGAATTATTTCCGCATTTAAAAATACACAAATTTTAAAAATATTCATGAATTTGAAAGATTATAGATTTAAAATCCCTAATGTTTAAAAAACATGTATTAAATTTTTTCTAATGAATTAAAAAACTATGGACTTGAAATAATATTCATGAATTTAAAAATATGTTTACAGTTTTCAAAATATTCACGAATTTGAAAAGTCTGTTAAATAATTGGAAAAGTTCACGAATTCAAAATACTCATAAATTTGAAAAGGTGTTCAATTTTTTTAAAAATGTTCGTGACTTTGAAAAAAAAGTTCACAAAATGAAAAGATGTTTATGAATTTTAAACAATAAAAAAAACATATAGAAAAAATAAACAGAAAACAAGCTAAAAACCTGAAAAGAAAATAATAACGCATAACAATGAAAAATCCGACCAAAAACTTCAAGAGATTTTACAAAACCCGGTGTTCAGAGACCCTGGTTTGCCGGCCCACTTAAGGATTCATTGTTGGGAGTGGGTGCGTTGCATTATATGGAATCGCCTTTATATACATTTACATGAGTTCTGCCAATCTATTGTAAGAATCGACGGATGCGGCAACGCGCGCCATCATGGTCTAGTACACCTATATTACATTGTCATAAGGAGAGAGTACCGTACAAGACCCTTGGCTAGCATGCAAATGAAATGTTACGATTAAACTAATCACTATACATGATTTTCTCGTACGGAAAACAGGATCCTACTCGCGAGGCGACTAGGGTTCTGGGTGGAGACTGGCGGCGCTCGTCGACCTCATCGACGGGGCGCAATGATATTTTTCTCATCTGAGTAAAAGCGCACCGGCGTCGTTGTTCCTGCACCCTACTAACGCTGGTATGGATTCTAGCGATGGCAATGGTGCGGGAAGAGTGCCTCGTCGCAGAGGATGGCGAGGGAGCAGTTGGAGGAGGCACTGAGAGGTTAGATCTGACGGAAGAAGAAGCCACTCCTTTGGTCATTGACGATCATGAGAAGGAAGGGGCAGAGCCAAAGTGCTCGTTGGCTGGGAAGATTTTGCATCGGTCGATCTTTCACATCCAGACGATAAAGAGTGCCCTGAGGCATGCATGTGTAACCCAAGGGGCTTGGAGTTTCGGTCGGTTGGCGAGAACTTGTTTGTGGCTGATTTTGAGAGTCGTCGAGATCACGACAGAGTGAAGGAGGGAGCTCCGTGGCATATTAGTAAAAATCAAGTGATTCTTGAAGAATTAGTGAACCACATGCTCCCATCGGAGTTAAAATTTGACAAGCTGCAGATGTGGGTCACGGTTCTTAACCTGCCTTTTCATCTGAGGAACGATACCCGGGGGAAACTGATAGCCCAACAGATTGATAAAAATGCGAGTTCAGTTCAATATGATCCCATGGGTGGTTTTCTGAGGGCTAGAGTGACAATTGATGTCAACAAACCCTTAAGAAGGGGGTTCTAATTGACTCATCGTTGAGACAGAGGGAAGATTGGTATGAAGTGAAATTTGAAAACTTACCGCACTTGTGTTTCTCGTGTGGGCAATTGGGGCATTCTGATTTGATGTGTTCGGCCCCGAGTGCAAGATATGAAAAAGGGAATTTACCCTGGGTATAAACTTGAGGGCTCCAGATGAGAGAAAAAAGACTGCGTCTTCAGAAAATTCTACAAGCGATCGTGCTGCATACAATTACAAACCTAAAAAGAAGAATTCAAGTAAGGCAGTTGATCCGGACGTGGAAGTTTCATCGCCTGTTAAACCTCGTGTGAACAACAAAAGAAAGGGAGACATCCATCCAAAGAAGGTTTATAGGCAAGTGGACTTATCGTTGCTGGCTAATGAGACATCTGAAGCTAATGTTGCTTTGGAGGAACAAACTGGAAAGGAGCTGATGGTCTATAGTGAGAAACCCCAAGAAGAAGAAACCTAGTGTTCAGTTACCTAACAGGAACCCAAAGAAGAAGAAACCTGCCCCGAATTCATCGGAAAACTCAGCACTGGATGCAAGTCAGCCCTGCCCTTCCCAATGAGTTGTATGGGTTTGAACTGCCGGGGGCTTGGGAACCCCGAGGTAGTTCGAGATCTTCGCTCTATGGTGAAGCAAGAAGGTCCTGCCCTGCTCTTTGTAATAGAAACCAAACTCAAAAAAGAGAGGGTCGAGTGTTTGCGAGCTATGTTGGGTTTCGCTAGGTGCTTTGCTGTTAGCAGTGAAGACCTGAGTCGAGGTATCGGTCTCTTTTGGACGGAAGAAGTATAAGTTGCCCTGGAGAACTACAGTTCCGCTCACATTGATGTGATGGTGCGAAAGAAAATTCGAAATTCGGTTGAATGGAGATCTACAGGTTTTTATGGAGCTCCGAGGGCAGAAGATCGGTATCAGAGCTGGAGATTCCTGAAAACGCTGTACGAAGTTAAGCATGAGGCGTGGATCTGCATCGGGGACTTCAACGAAACCATGCATGGGTGTGAACACTTCCCGCGTCACGCCAGACCCGAGTGGCATATGCGAGATTTCAGCGATATTGTTGATGAATGTCAATAACATGATTTGGGGTTTCTGGGAATTCCTTACACATGGGATAATCGTCAAAAAGGCGAGTCCAATGTAAAAGCTAGGCTAGATAGAGCGCTAAATAATGCAACATTCCTATCTCGGTTTGAGCATGCTGCTGTGACGCCCCAAGATCGGGCACTATGCAGATTTCAGCATTTCCGCCAAAATCCACATAATAACCGATTCCAGGTTGCCACTTGTGATAACATTACAACAGTTCACGAATAATCCACAACAACAACAGAGGAGGTATAAACAAGACGACTCAAACGAGTCAAGGATACAACTGATACAATACAAAGATCCAAATGACATCGGAAGAAACAACATAGTGTCCGACTACGGACAAGATACAAATTGGACTAAGAGTCCTGAAGATAACCGATGGCGTCCAATCCCTGCCCAGGCCAAGCCGGAGGGATTCCCAAGCTAACGTCGTCAGACTTCAAACCTGTTGACTGCAATATGGAATATGCAGCCACGAAAGGGATTCGTGGGTCAGTACGGTTAAGTACTGGCAAGTGGATAAACCATACTCACAAGATACCAGCGTAACCAATCATCACAAGATACAAATACTTTGGGTACAACGGAAAGGAAGGGATTATTGCAAAGAAGCGGCAGCGGGCTGCACTAACTAACTACAGAGACGCGCTACAACATCCGGCTAAAAGAAAGGGATAAGATAGCGTATCAGAACCAACTACAACTACTCACCAAACAATACCCATCCAATGTTACCCCCTACTAAGGAAGCAACCCAAGGAAACTCACACAGTTGATTAAGGTGACATTCATTTTTATGGTGGAGGTAATCTATATTACTAGTCAAGTTATCATCGTTAAGTGTAAGTTGTCTGAGTACTTGTTAGCCAGCACTTTCACCAAGTCATCCATAACCGCGGACAACACGGCTTCTCGAGAAGATTTAACCCTGCAGGGATGCACCAATTTGGCCGTACACGTAAGAATGACCCGCCAGGCGGGGAGCAAACCCACCAAGCAGGCCACTCAACACAACCCAACTCTTCTTCGCATCAAGCCCAAAGAACTACGTGCTGTGCGTGCGCGGCTAATCGAGCCCCCACGAAGAAAAGGGGGACCCTCATAGCACTGGAAGACCACGCCGCCCTAAATGCCGACTACAAAAGTTCCACCCTGGCGCCAAGGGCTCGCACCTGCATATGCATGCATCAAATGGAAAGCCCGAACTAAGTGTGGCGATTTGGACGAGATGCGAATCGAATCAAAGTTGCGGGGGGCGCCCATACTCGCTTCCCACATGCGGTTAGTGCGCTCATCATGGATCGGAGGACTAAACATGTTGTTGATTAAGTTGAAACCCAACTATCAAACTAAACATGTGATAAGACGGACAACAAGACTTGAGCGCAAACAACACTAAGCGTGCAACTACGACACGAGGCCAACAAGGTAAACAAACAACAGTTAATAGGAAGTGTAAGGAAGGCTATCTCATGGTTGCAAGGTAAACATATGATAGGATCGAGACACAAGCATCGAATCATAAGGCTAGAATAAAGGCAACGGGAAGAATCGGTAGCAAGTGATGAAAGGCAGCCATAGGTAGCAAGTGAGTATACTTGCCTGAGATCCAGCAAGTAGAGGTACATCCGCAGAACTTGTCGTTGCTCACATCATCTCAACGTCCTATCCGCGAAGAAGCAACGAACTAGAACAAACACCGGATGCAACAATTACTTCTACGGCAAAAGATCCAGCATGATCAAGATATGGATGCATGATAAGTTTAAGGATGCATCAAAGATAAACTAGTTGACATGGTAAACATATTTAAATGGGCCCATATGCAATTTGGATTGCATATGGAAAAGCCCATGAATTAATGTTGAATTAAATGATCTACAAATAACCATCATGTGAAAGTTTATTAGAATGATGCATGGATGATGAAAACAATAAGAAACAACAATAACTTCAGTTTGATAGGTTGTTTACCAAGTTTGGGATTTTATTTATTAAGTTATGAAATTTGGCTTCTTAAATGAGTTACACAAACATTTATTGTTTTCACCCATTTTAATTGTTCAAAACAGATAACAAAATTCATATTTGGAAAGAACAAAAAAATTTAGATGGAATACATATTTCATTTGTTGAATTTGGATTTTAGATGAGCAAGTTATTAAATTGACAATTTAAATGCACTAAATAGGAAATAGTTGTTTTCAGCAATTTAAATTGTTCAAAACAGAAAACAAAGTTGATATTTGGAAAGCTTATTCAATTTTGCATGGAAAACATATTTTACATGTTAATTGGATTGAATTGCCCAAGTTATGAATTTTGCAATTTAAAGGTGTAATTAAAGCATTGAATTATTGCACCAACTTTAATTATGAAAAACAGTAAACAAAATGTATTTAAAAGGTTGAAAACATGTATAAAATGTTTCAATGAACATTTTGAGCTATTAAACATAATTTTTGGATCATTATTGAATTTATTATGCAATTTTTCATAAGCATTTTTATTCTGCCTTTTTTAGTAAACAGAAGGAAACATATTCAAATTTAATTCAATTGTGACCAAATAAAATACCACTGTGTAGAGTTTGTTAAGAAAAATTTTTAGAGCTCAAGTTTGCTCAATTTGGATGAACAGAACTCAAGTTATGATTTTCCAAAGTTTCCAATTTTTATTGCATTTTCTGTATTTAATTATTTAGTGCAAAATTTATTACAGAAACATGTTGCAACTTTGTTACTAACAGAAAGAGCACAAGATTCTGAATACATAGCAATTTGAATCATTGAAATTGGAGCATTTTTCAATTTGTTATGGATTTTACAAATAAAGATTCAGTTCTGTTTTTCTGGAGTTCGAGAAATAAAAGAAAAAGGTCGAAAAAAAGGTGGCTTTGCGCCTCGGGGGGGGATTCGAACTCGGGGCTCCAGGGAGCGGAACAGGGCGCGCAGCCACTGGGCTAGTGATTCGTTTGGTGATACCCTACGGTGCATAAGGAAGTAATACAGTTACTCGGCGATGTTAACTGAACCTGACGGAAAAACATCTGTTTCAGAATCGTAGATGAACCACGAGGAACCACGACGGGCGGAAGGACCATGTCGGCCTCGATCTGGTGGCGCTCCGGGTGGTGCGTGCGGGGTGCGAGTTCGCCGTGGTGGTGCGGGTCCGGTGCAAGGTTGGTGTGTGCCGTGCGTACGTGATCTACACGGTCGAGGACAACAACCAAGAAGAGGACCCGTGCTGAAGCTCTAGCGTGCAGCCATGGCAGACAGGCCCTTGGTCAGAAAACGACACGACGGAACATAGCGCTAAAGGGCCGGATTTCGACGGGAATGGAAAGGGTGGCTCACCAGGAATCTGTTGATGGGGTTGTTCGAGCTTGAGGTCGACCACAGCGGCGGGAAATCGAAGGAGTTCATCGGCGGCCGAACTGAAGACGAGGAAGATACGCGCGTCCCGGTGCCCCTCCGGGTTGTACTTGATGTCGAGGAGGAAGAGGGAGTCCAGGTGGTTCTTCTCCACCTCCCGGATCGGCGTAGGAAAGGTCACGGAGTAGTGCCGCCGGCGGGGTGCTCCGCTGCTGCTCGGTGGGTGTGGTAAATTCAGGAAAGAAAGCAGAGAGGGAGGAGGAAGAAAGGGGCGGCGGCGGTGGAGAGGGAATGGAGGGAGGAGGTTAGGGTTTGGGATGTGGGAGAGGGTTTTTTATGGAGGAGGGGAAAGGGGAGGAGCAGGAGGTGGTTCTGTGAAGAAAACGACAGGGGGAGGTCGTTCTCCTCGTGCTCCCTGTCGTACGGAGAAGAAAGCCATCCGTGGGCTGGATGTTGGGCCAGTTAGGTGGGTTGGGTGGTTGGGCTTCTGTGGCTGTGGGAAAAGGGGTTGTAAGTGGGCTAGGCTTGCTGGGCTGCCAACACACAAAAATGTTTTTATTTTATTTTATTTCATTTATTTTGTAAAGCCTTTTCACAAAACAAAAATCAGCACAAGATAAAAGATAGGATAAAAAAAAAGAATTGGAAAGCATGTTGTAAAAACCATATTGAGTTTAGAAATTAATTTTGTGTGTCAAAATAATATATGATGGATGCATGATGCAATGATGATGCAACAAGAAAAAAAACAAATCTAATTGGGAAAACCCCCGGGTGTTACAGACGACACCACTAACAAGGGATTGCGCCCTCGCAATCCACCCACTAACCCGAGAGGGGAAAGAAGTTCGACTATCGATTCTTCATGCTTCCAGTTGATCTCCTCGACACCACTAACAAGGGATTCTCGACACCACTAACAAGAGATTCTTGCTCGGGTTGATGACGATGTTCTTCCAACAGGAATCTTCCGATGATCGAACCTATTAGGTTAAAGGCTCAGAAAATGTCCAACCCACGTAGGATCCTAAGGCTTTGAAAGATAGATAAGAGAGGAGACTCCAAAACAAATAAGATAGAAGGAGAAATAGAATAGAGATAAGGAGAAAACAAGAATCCTATTGAGATGTTTCAAAATACGTTTTGCAAAACAATTTTGACACTCTAAAGACACGACCGTTAGCGAGGTTATCCTACAGGCTTTGCGGACCCGTTGCTTCGATAACCATTCGTATCGAAACAACATTGGGAATCGGAAACCATGCTCTGATACCAGTTGTGACGCCCCAAGATCGGGCACTATGCAGATTTCAGCATTTCCGCCAAAATCCACATAATAACCGATTCCAGGTTGCCACTTGTGATAACATTACAACAGTTCACGAATAATCCACAACAACAACAGAGGAGGTATATACAAGACGACTCAGACGAGTCAAGGATACAACTGATACAATACAAAGATCCAAATGACAGCGGAAGAAACAACATAGTGTCCGACTACGGACAAGATACAAATTGGACTAAGAGTCCTGAAGATAACCGATGGCGTCCAATCCCTGCCCAGGCCAAGCCGGAGGGATTCCCAAGCTAACGTCGTCAGACTTCAAACCTGTTGACTGCAATATGGAATATGCAGCCACGAAAGGGATTCGTGGGTCAGTACGGTTAAGTACTGGCAAGTGGATAAACCATACTCACAAGATACCAGCGTAACCAATCATCACAATATACAAATACTTTGGGTACAACGGAAAGGAAGGGATTATTGCAAAGAAGCGGCAGCGGGCTGCACTAACTAACTACAGAGACGCGCTACAACATCCGGCTAAAAGAAAGGGATAAGATAGCGTATCAGAACCAACTACAACTACTCACCAAACAATACCCATCCAATGTTACCCCCTACTAAGTAAGCAACCCAAGGAAACTCACACAGTTGATTAAGGTGACATTCATGTTTATGGTGGAGGTAATCTATATTACTAGTCAAGTTATCATCATCGTTAAGTGTAAGTTGTCTGAGTACTTGTTAGCCAGCACTTTCACCAAGTCATCCATAACCGCGGACAACACGGCTTCTCGAGAAGATTTAACCCTACAGGGATGCACCAATTTGGCCGTACACGTAAGAATGACCCGCCAGGCGGGGAGCAAACCCACCAAGCAGGCCACTCAACACAACCCAACTCTTCTTCGCATCAAGCCCAAAGAACCACGTGCTGTGCGTGCGCGGCTAATCGAGCCCCCACGAAGAAAAGGGGGACCCTCATAGCACTGGAAGACCACGCCGCCCTAAATGCCGACTACAAAAGTTCCACCCTCGCGCCAAGGGCTCGCACCTGCATATGCATGCATCAAATGGAAATCCTGAACTAAGTGTGGCGATTTGGACGAGATGCGAATCGAATCAAAGTTGCGGGGGGCGCCCATACTCGCTTCCCACATGCGGTTAGTGCGCTCATCATGGATCGGAGGACAAGACCCTTTTCCTAATTAAGTTCGACACTAGCAGGCCTCAAAACCACGCCGGGCCTCCTGCCGGTGCCTTATCATCAAATTAATATTACCCAAAACATTAACATGTTGTTGATTAAGTTGAAACCCAACTATCAAACTAAACAGGTGATAAGACGGACAACAAGACTTGAGCGCAAACAACACTAAGCGTGCAACTACGACACGAGGCCAACAAGGTAAACAAACAACAGTTAATAGGAAGTGTAAGGAAGGCTATCTCATGGTTGCAAGGTAAACATATGATAGGATCGAGACACAAGCATCGAATTATAAGGCTAGAATAAAGGCAACGGGAAGAATCGGTAGCAAGTGATGAAAGGCAGCCATAGGTAGCAAGTGAGTATACTTGCCTGAGATCCAGCAAGTAGAGGTACATCCGCAGAACTTGTCGTTGCTCACATCATCTCAACGTCCTATCTGCGAAGAAGCAACGAACTAGAACAAACACCGGATGCAACAATTACTTCTACGGCAAAAGATCCAGCATGATCAAGATATGGATGCATGACAAGTTTAAGGATGCATCAAAGATAAACTAGTTGACATGGTAAACATATTTAAATGGGCCCATATGCAATTTGGATTGCATATGGAAAAGCCCATGAATTAATGTTGAATTAAATGATCTACAAATAACCATCATGTGAAAGTTGATTAGAATGATGCATGGATGATGAAAACAATAAGAAACAACAATAGCTTCAGTTTGATAGGTTGTTTACCAAGTTTGAGATTTTATTTATTAAGTTATGAAATTTGGCTTCTTAAATGAGTTACACAAACATTTATTGTTTTCACCCATTTTAATTGTTCAAAACAGATAACAAAATTCATATTTGGAAAGAACACAAAATTTTAGATGGAATACATATTTCATTTGTTGAATTTGGATTTTAGATGAGCAAGTTATTAAATTGACAATTTAAATGCACTAAATAGGAAATAGTTGTTTTCAGCAATTTAAATTGTTCAAAACAGAAAACAAAGTTGATATTTCGAAAGCTTATTCAATTTTGCATGTAAAACATATTTTACATGTTGGAATTGGATTTGAATTGCCCAAGTTATGAATTTTGCAATTTAAAAGGTGTAATTAAAGCATTGAATTATTGCACCAACTTTAATTAGGAAAAACAGTAAACAAAATGTATTGAAAAGGTTGAAAACATGTATAAAATGTTTCAATGAACATTTTGAGCTATTAAACATAATTTTTGGATCATTATTGAATTTATTATGCAATTTTTCATAAGGATTTTTATTCTGCCCTTTTTAGTAAACAGAAGGAAACATATTCAAATTTAATTCAATTGTGACCAAATAAAATACCACTGTGTAGAGTTTGTTAAGACAAATTTTTAGAGCTCAAGTTTGCTCAATTTGGATGAACAGAACTCAAGTTATGATTTTCCAAAGTTTCTAATTTTTATTGCATTTTCTGTATTTAATTATTTAGTGCAAAATTTATTACAGAAACATGTTGCAACTTTGTTACTAATAGAAAGAGCACAAGATTCTGCGTACATAGCAATTTGAATCATTGAAATTGGAGCATTTTTCAATTTGTTATGGATTTTACAAATAAAGATTCAGTTCTGTTTTTCTGGAGTTCGAGAAACAAAAGAAAAAGGCCGAAAAAAAGAGGTGGCTTTGCGCCTCGGGGGGATTTGAACTCGGGGCTCCAGGGAGCGGAACAGGGCGCGCAGCCACTCGGCTAGTGATTCGTTTGGTGATACCCTACGGTGCATAAGGAAGTAATACTGTTACTCGGCGATGTTAACTGAACCTGACGGAAAAACATCTGTTTCAGAATCGTAGATGAACCATGAGGAACCACGACGGGCGGAAGGACCATGTCGGCCTCGATCTGGTGGCGCTCCGGGTGGTGCGTGCGGGGTGCGAGTTCGCCGTGGTGGTGCGGGTCCGGTGCAAGGTGGCTGTGTGCCGTGCGTACGTGATCTACACGGTCGAGGACAACAGCCAAGAAGAGGACCCGTGCTGAAGCTCTAGCGTGCGGCCATGGCGGACAGGCCCTTGGTCAGAAAATGACACGACGGAACATAGCGCTAAAGGGCCGGATTTCGACGGGAATTGAAAGGGTGGCTCACCAGGAATCTGTTGATGGGGTTGTTCGAGCTTGAGGTCGACCACAGCGGCGGGAAATCGAAGGAGTTCGTCGGCGGCCGAACTGAAGATGAGGAAGATACGCACGTCCCGGTGCCCCTCCGGGTTGTACTTGATGTCTAGGAGGAAGAGGGAGTCCAGGTGGTTCTTCTCCACCTCCCGGATCGGCGTAGGGAAGGTCACGGAGTAGTGCCGCCGGCGGGGTGCTCCGCTGCTGCTCGGTGGGTGTGGGAAATTCAGGAAAGAAAGCAGAGAGGGAGGAGGAAGAAAGGGGCGGCGGCGGTGGAGAGGGAATGGAGGGAGGAGGTTAGGGTTTGGGAGGTGGGAGAGGGTTTTTTATGGAGGAGGGGAAAGGGGAGGAGCAGGAGGTGGTTCTGTGAAGAAAACGACAGGGGGAGGTCGTTCTCCTCGTGCTCCCTGTCGTACGGAGAAGAAAGCCATCCGTGGGCTGGATGTTGGGCCAGTTAGGTGGGTTGGGTGGTTGGGCTGCTGTGGCTGTGGGAAAAGGGGTTGTAGGTGGGCTAGGCTTGCTGGGCTGCCAACACACAAAATGTTTTTATTTTATTTTATTTCATTTATTTTGTAAATCCTTTTCACAAAACAAAAATCAGCACAAGATAAAAGATAGGATAAAAAAAAGAATTGGAAAGCATGTTGTAAAAACCATATTGAGTTTAGAAATTAATTTTGTGTGTCAAAATAATATATGATGGATGCATGATGCAATGATGATGCAACAAGAAAAAAAACAAATCTAATTGGGAAAACCCCCGGGTGTTACAGCTGCAGTGAGGCATGTTTCTTCCATGGAGTCCTATCACTGTTTTCTCATGATTGATCTTCGTGAGAATTTGCGGAGCCAACATCGGCAAGGCACAAAGCCTTTTCGAGACAAAGAGGTATGGCTGACACACATGGATTATAATGACCCAGTGGCTGATGCGTGGCAGAGAGGAGTTGATGCTTGAGGGTTGCTTGGCATCGCTCAGAACCTGGAGCATATGCAAGGTGCACTGAGTAAATGGGGGCTCAGGAATTTGGCAACTTAGCGCGCAATATTCGTGATCTTCGTAAGAGACTAGTTCGTGCGCGCAGTCATACGGTGGGGAGTGGTCCATCGGATGAGGAGAGAAGTATAATGAAAAATCTTTGTCAAACCTTGCATCAGGAGGAGGTTTGGATGAGACCGCGTTCTCGGGTTTTCTAGCTACGAGAGGGGGACATGAACACCTCGTTTTTTCATGCACAGGTTGCGCAAAGAAGAAGGATTAATAAGATCGAGTGCCTCACTCGATCGGATGGTACGATCTGTGGAACAATGGAGGAGAATAAAGATGAGGAGTTACAATTTTACCAAAACTTGTATCTTTCGCAGGGTTTTGGGTATATGGACGAGCTGCTTGATGTTGTACCACCAAGAGTTACAGAGCTAATAAGGTTTTGTTGGAGGGTCTGTTTGTTGAGAAACAGGGGACGACAACTTTGTTTCAGATGGCGCCATCAAAAGCGCCGGGAGTGGATGGTTTTACTGTGGGTTTCTTCCAGAGACATTGGAAAATATTAAAAGATGATGTGATCCAGGCAGTTTTGAGTTTTCCAAATGGGGGCGAGCTTCCCGCGGGGTTGAATGATACGGCTATCACTTTAATCCCAAAGGTACAACATCCTCAAAAAATCTCCCAGTAAAGACCAATTTCCCTCCGTTCTGTCTTATATAAAGTAGCATCAAAGTGTATAGCTAATAGACTAAGAGGTTTATTGGGTGAAATTATTGGAGAGGAGAAAAGTGCTTTCGTTTCTGGGCGACTCATAACGGACAATGTACTGATTGCATATCAGAGTGTGCATACGATGAAGCGCAGGAAGCGAGGAAAGAATTATTGTTGTGCAATGAAGTTAGACATGATAAAAGCCTATGACCATGTGGAATGGCACTATTTGGAGGCTATCATGCTCAAACTTTGTTTCAGTAGCAATTTTGTTCGACTGATTATGAAGTGTGTCACTTCGGTCAGGTTCGCGGTGAGGGTGAATGGGGAACTTCTACCCTACTTTTCACCGACCAGAGGGCTGATACAGGGCGATCCCATATCTCCCTACCTCGTCATGCTTTGTAGGGAGGGTTTCACTTCATTGCTGAATTATTTTGGAGGCAATCAAGTGGACAGGGGTATCAGAGTAAGTGTACATGCCCCTTGGATAAACCATTTGTTATTCGCAGAAGACTGTCTGATCTTTATGAAGGCTTGTCCCCAAAGTGTGGCAAGGATCAATGAGATTCTACGTATCTACAACGACAGCTCGGGTCAGTGTGTAAACATAGATAAGAGTGCTATTTATTTTAACCCAAACACACCTGATCAGATGAGACAAAATCTGAAGACCTCGCTCGGTATAGCAGTGGAGGCTTTTAGCGAGCGTAACCTTGGTCTCCCTACAGCTAGTGGTAGGATGACTAGTAGCTCCTTTGATCATCTACATGATAGTGTACGAGGGAAACTACAGGGAGGATCACATCGTTTGGTTTCTTGTGCCGGAAAAGAAGTGTT
>JAPCYS010000458.1:0-38328 GCA_028641055.1 Alopecurus myosuroides
GCGTCCAGGAAACGCGATCAGGTCCTTGACCTCCACCACCGCGATGAGGAAGCGAAATCCGGCCATCTCGAGAGCCACCGGGGACGAGACCACTTGGAGCAGTCGAGACGTGGGTCGCCGGCTCGGATCCTGAAAGATACCTCCCAGCTGGAGGTAGAAGAAGCGCCATCTTGGGCGCCAGGAGAGGCCGCACTTGCAGCCATGGATCACGGTGCCAAAACATGGCCGCCGTGTGATGATCTCCCAGATGCAGCAGCTTCCGGCTTCGACGCGGCCACCTGGACACCGAGGAGGCAGCAGCAACCATCCCCACCCATCCGTTGGCTCCATGCCAACCAGAAAGAAGGAGGAGGCCACCGCAAGCATCTGCAACGTCCAGGCCAAAATCAACCCCCGAGGGAGGCCGATCTTCGAGCTTATTCTCCCGGGAGGCGACAGCTACCTCACTCTCCGCCCACGCCTCCGACCACCGGAGCACCATAGAGAGCAAGGAGGCAAGAAGCGGCCGGCAGGCGCAGCTCGGATGCGCCAGCCACCAGATCCCCCGCAGCATAACGTTGAAACTCACGAAGGAAAACAAGCAACAGCAGAAAACAACCCTACCTACTACTCTGTACAACTCAGGGGACCACCCTAGCCCATCTCGGCACCGACCAGCCCTAACGCCGGCGGCGGGAGAGGCCGAACACGGAGGGGGACGGTGGACTCTCAAAACGGGGGTGGGGGCATTGCGGCCGAGGTGTTAGGGGTTAAATTGATGGTTGAGTCGCCATTCCACGTAAACAACGACTTGTTTGGGTGTCATGAAGATTTTGATGGAAGTAGTGGAATTTTTACAGTGTTAAAATATCCCCGTTCATCGGCTACAAAGCTATTTTGAGGAAGGTGCAGGCCAGAGTCGGATGCTGTACTTTTTTTTTTAACTGTACAAGCGGTCAACCAACCAAAAATGTGTTGTATGTTGTGGTGTCATCAAAACTTTGTAAGGCCAACTCTAGCATTCTAAGTCCAGCTATTAATTGGCTGGTTTCTTTCCGCTATCGACTTCTCTATGTTCGTATTAATAATAAGCTCAACTTGTGGATTTGAAACTGATTTGAAACGATACGACATACATACTGGTAGAAAATAGGACTATAGTCCCGGTTCGCAAAGGCAATTAATCCCGGCCGCGCAACCGGGACTAAATAAGTAAATAGGCGCGACTAAAGGCCCCCCTTTAGTCGCCCCTCTTACGAACCGCGGCTAAATCCCCGTCCACATGGGCGGGTGGCATGCGCCGAGGGCGGAGGACCTTTAGTCCCGGTTGGCCACACGAACGGGGACTAGAGGCTATTTCGTTATTTCTTTAATTCATTTGGGTTTCTAATTATTTTTTACTCCAATTTTTCACTCCCTTTTTTTCAGCATTTTTATTATTTGCTTACTATCTAACTATAATTATCTCTAGTCAAATTACTTACTCGTGGTCAAACTTCCCGCTCGGTCACCCATCCTCCCACTACTCTAGCACTAGCACGCTTAACTTCCGAGTTCCATCCCGTCCCGCATCCAAGTGTTTCGCACGCATGTATGTGATACTAGTATCATATCAATCCTATTAACATGTTGGTCGATGCCGCATTTCTTTATTGTCTGAATTTCAAACAAATCTTTTAATAAACAAAAGTAATGATGTAATTAATAATTTTGAATAAATAAACAAACATTAACTTTTTAATTTGTATTATTTCTAAAAAATATTCAGAAAAATAAAACTAATTCATTTTCAAATCTTAAAAATACTATTAATATATCAAAATATTAAAAAAAATAAAACTAATTCATTTTAAAATCTTAAAAATACAAATAATATATCAAAATATTCAGAAAAATAAAACTAATACATTTTAAAATCTTAAAAATAAAAATAATATATCAAAAAAATCAGGAAAATAAAACTAATTCATTTCCCCTTTCCTAAATGCAAAATAAAATCTGATAAAAATTCATGAACCAAACCATATAAAATCTAAACCATATAAAATTTGCAGATCCAAGTTTCGACTATTATTTTGGACACAAGAACTGTTTTGGCAATGACTATCTGTGAGAATGATTTGAACCTAACTTTTAAAATGCATAAAAATCAACCGGAATCGGAACTTTTCCTCTCTGCTACAGTATCTTAGCGGATAAGGAGGCGAACGCGGGGCGACCGTGCTTGCGCCCGACCCAATCCCGGGACTTCACCGCCGGCGCCGCCGGATGGAGAAGCGATGGGGGAGGTGTTCGGTGTGCTCTTGTGCATAGTAGGGCTAGATTTTGCTTTCCTGTTTTGCTGTTCTAGCTGTTGCTTGGTCTTTCTTTGCTTTGGCGCTATGCCATGGAGGTGTGGGGAGCCGGCGCTTCTGGGCGGTGCAGGCTCGCCGGCGAGGCTGCTATTACTTGCTGCGGTGCTCTGGAGGTCAGAGCCGGAGGCGACAGGGCAAGTATCTTTCGTCCCTCCTACTAATAAGCTCGATGCAGGCGGTCTCCGTCTGGGTTCCTCTGTTTGCTTCCTACTTGTTGCGGCGGACGGCCTGGTGGCAGCTCCGATTCGCCATTGTGGAGGTGGCTTTGGGAGATGCAGAAGTGGGTGTATGCTGGTGGTACGAAGGAAGCAAGCTTCGACGACTACTGGGAGTTGGGATGATGCGGCCTTCCTCTGTTTTGACGAGGTGTCAAGAAGATTGAAGGCGCCCTTCCTACCTTTTGCTCGATGGATCCGTGGAGGGATGCTGGTTCTGCTTCTGATGGAGCGAAGGACAAGCGCTCCTTAGACCTTCCTTCGAGCGGAGAGTGTGAAGGAGGTTGTCATCTGGGCGCCTGGAGTTGCAGCGAGGAGAGCATCAGGTTGGATGGGCAGAACCTGTTGTGGGCTGCTGTGGTTGCTTCATCCCGTCGAGCTTCAGTGGAAGAAGTCGATGTTGCTGGAGTGCTCTGTGGCCGCCTCCTTTTTTAACAATGCCCAGACCGCTTGGGTTCAGGTCTACACTTGGACTCCAGTGAGATCCTCCTCACTGGTTTCTTTCAATTCCACAGGTATCAATGTTTGAATTTTTGTGGAATCTATTGAGAGGAGGGAAACCTTATGGAGATGTCATCAGTTCGGATCTGTGCGATTGGTCTACATGCCCTGTTTGAGCTTCACTGCTCTACAGGAGGTAAGATTTGTTGCACAAGGAGCATCTCCATATATTGTTGTTGGATGCGTAGTCTTCTACATAATCATTGTTGTCGGCATCCAAATTCATCCTGCGTGATGCAATTTTCTGAAATTACATGTCATACATCTGTTATGCTGTCAACTATTGGGCACGGCAATTAGGCCTCTTTGCTGTTCGGGACATGCCGGAGGCGGATGAGATCGTCTCTGCTGCGGTTTCTCAGGTTTAACAGCAAAGATCCACCTACTCTGAGCTCGGTGATGCATCCTCCAGATCTTCAGCTCAGTTCTTTACCTCATTGGCCCTTGCCAATTCAATTGTCGGTTGAGCCGCTGGCTCTATGGTTGGTCAGGGATCCGGAGGCCCCTGGGAAGTACAATTGCAGCACCTGTGTGTCCGAGTTCTCGTCGGACCCCCTGATAGGCTCCTTTTGTGCTTTCCGGCTAGGTTGCCGTGTTTTTTCCATAGTTCATCTACGATGTACTTCTTTCATCTCTCTTTTTCAGGATGTATTTTGTAATCACAACGTTGTAATCTGCTCTTATCAATATATGTGATTGCAGCCCCTTTGGGGGCCCCTTTGTTCAAAAAAAAATGGGCAAACTAAAATGTTCTGGATAGATATTGAAAAGATCTATCCATAGCACTTAGCCTCACATCAAGGTCAACAACCAAATGAAAATACCATCCTTTTTAATAAAAGACCAGTAGGCTCTTCTATTATTTTTATAATGAGTTCAAAAATGTATTTTGAAGTAAATCCAACTGGATGAGTTTGGTATTGACTAGATCTATGTATTCCTGGCTTAGATTAATTTTTGGACCTCTAGATTTATTTTTGGTGAACAGATATAGAAACAGTAGTTTTTGGTGAACAGATATATAGAAACGGTAGTTTTTCTGTTTTGTTTTCTTGATGTGTTTTTGTTTGTTTTTTTGATGTCTTTTTCTTTGTTTGTTTTGAAATGTGTGTTTGACATAATATAGAAATAATATAGCTAGGAATTAATATAGAAATAATATCCATTACATAATAATATATCCATTACATACTAATATATCCATTACATGCATATATCGAACGTAAGATGCGGTACACAAACAACATATACTCGAGCTCCGTCGAGTAGATGCGGAACAACTCGTAGGCAACGTATGCATCTATGGCTGCATAGTCGAGATTGATCCGGTCCAGTGGGTTCTTCCCCCAATACATGTGATTCTTGGAGGGGAAACGAGACTTCATGGTTTTGTAGTCGGCGTGGATGAAGGCAGTTGCCATCGGAGCCATCCCGGTCTTGTGCCCGTACAACTCATCAAAATGGATAAGGTCTTGAAGATCAATGTAGTGATCTTCAAGTATCATAATACCCAAGCGCATCAACTTCTGCCGGACTTGAGTGATGTCAACGCTACAGAAGTCGTTCCCCTTGTTGACAAGAAAATCAACAAGTTCCGGAGAATGCTTTGAACTACTGCAACAACAAAAATAGAACACGTGTTAGATATGTTGCAACACGTGTATTCTTCCAATGCAACAAACAAATCGAAAATGCAACACTATCCTACAAGAGAGATTGCACGTGTGCGTTACCTTGCCTATTGGAAGACCAAAACGATCTCCTTGAAGGCAATCTGGATGACGGCAACATCCCGTTGATTCGCCGTATACTCTAGGTCAAGCCCGAAGAAGGTTTCTTCATAGAGATTGCTCAAATGCTTAAGAGCATCGGGGAGCCTCCCGCACATATTGGTGTAGGCCACGTCGAGACTCTTGCGGCATGGTGTGGCCACACGGAGAAGGTTCCAAACGGGAGAACCCATGGGTGCTTGGTGGAGGAAGAAGAGAGGAAGAAGAGAAGAGAGGAAGAAGAAACAGAGACTCTCGGGTGCGCACTGTAGCAATGGCCTTCTGCCTCTCGCTCGCGAAATAAAACCGCCGCGCGGGAGACGAGCATTTTGTATCTTTAGTCGCGGGTGGCCAGCCAACCGGGACTAAAGACAGGGAGGCCAGCAGTTTGGATCATTAGTCGCGGGTGGCCAGGCCAACCGGAATCAAAGCCCTCCACGCGCTTCCCAAACCTCGACGCATGACCTTCAGTCGCGGGTCGCCTCCCGAACCGGGACTAAAACCCCTTTAGTCACGGTGCGCAAAATTTGGGGACTGATGGGGGCGTATGGAAGGCCTTTTTTCTACCAGTGACATATATATATCAATGTTATAGCGGTTGGCCTTTAGTCAATATGTCGCTGGGACCGATGAGTTCCACTTGAATTATAAACTAATGGTAAATTCACGCTCGACTCTACGTATAAAGCACTAATCCAGTTGGATGTGCATGTGGATAACAATAAGAAAAACTGGAAAATGAGTACCCTCTTAAAAACTAGGTATTTGCGTGGTATCTTAGACGGGGGTTATTCTCACTTAAGATAATCTTGCAAAACACAATTGATATGAAAGTCAGAAGTGCGTCTTCTGTTATAAGGACGAGACTATCAAACACTTACTATTCGAGTGTAAATTTGCTAGTTTTATATGGTCAATCATCTAGATAGGTTATAGTTTATACCCACCACTGAACCTTGCTAATATTTTTGGCAATTGGCTCAATGAGCTGGATAAGAGGTTTAAAATACCTATTAGGGGGGCAGCGTTAGCCGTTATTTGGTGGCTTTTAGCTATGTAGAAACGATAAGATTTTAAAGATAAAAATTTCTCTCTCATGCGGGTAACCTACATGATACACTCTGTTCATGGTGTCTGTTGCCACCTGTGAAGCATCGTTACCTATTTACGGAGGTTTGTACACGTTTGAAGGATACCGCGAGAGAGTTTTTATCCCAACATGGATGGCAACATAATTTACGGATCGATCCTTCGGTATCTTAGGCGTTTTACAATTTCTCGTTCTGATATGTAATTCGCCCGACTTTTTATTTTCGTACTTTGGACGTGTGTTGGCTGTGTGCATCCTATCTATGCAGGGCTCCGGTGTGGTTGCTTAAACTCTTAAATAATAAAGTTCACTTTATAGAAAACAATATATCTATGTTACAAAATACTCCCTTCGTCCCAAAATACAAGGCGCGCTATTTTTATGCTGGTCTTTGATGGTCAACTTTGACCACCAATATATAATAAATTATATGGAATTAGAACGTACAAATGGTATAGTTGCATTTGTCTTATAAAATTCTTTCATTTGATATATCTTACTACCAATTTTATGGATATGTTATAACAAAAAATCATGGTCAAAGTTGAACACCGTTGACCAGCGAAATTAAAGGATGCCTTATAATTTGGGACGGAGGGAGTATATAACATGCTACTAGACTACTTGTACTGCGTGTACATGAACTAAATGGATGTTGAAGCAAAGTGAGCATGTATCTTCTAATGTAACACTGCCCGTTCTAGTTTATTAGAATTCTCGCATTCGATGATTTCACTTTGAACATCAATTAAATTTGTAATATATGAATGGTGTGTGTATCGTAAAATTACTTCCGATACATTGTTAAATTGATGGTTCAGTCGCCAATCCACATAAACATCGACTTGTTTAGGTGTCATGAAAACTTTGACGGACATAGTGGAATTTTACAGTGTTCAAATATCCCCGTTCATCGGCTACAAAGATTACTTTTCACTCATTGGTCCTATATGACGCAAAATGGAAGTGTAGGAAATAAGTAGATTTCGCTAGTAGAAATTACTAATAGCTGTAATGTTACTAGTGGTGTGCCTAAAAAAATGCACAATAATAGACCGGAAGTAGCGTGCTAGCCTTTTTCTTCCTACACCCGGTCTTCCTTTCCTTCCTCTTAGGGGCGCCTGCCCTCGTGTGAACCCGTAGCCGCCTCCCTCCCCGCCTCTCTCTTCCATTGCCCTCCTCTGGAAGAACTTAGTTTTACAGACCGACACGCTGCACGCCTGTCTCCAGGTGCCCGGACCAAATCGATGCCACCTCGAGCTCTGACTTGCCTCCCTCCTCCTGGACGAATGAATCGAGCAGGGTGGCTGTTACCATGAGATTGCCTCTTAGTCCCCAACCCCGGCTGCCGGTTTTCGGTCACGATATCGTCGCCGTCCAAACTCAGCTTGCTTCCCTAACCTCCCCATAATTGTTAAGGTGAGCTCACAGACTTACTGAACCCTTCCCTTAGCCCCCTTATTGTTTGGTTCGAAGTGGCACGATTACCCTTGTCGTATGCCGTAGGAGCCATAACTGGAGCATGCGCCACCACCAATAGTTCTCCCGAGTTGCACCTACTCTGACATGTGGATGGATCTCTATCCACATGTCAGACCAGGTGGATGGATCACCATTCAACAAAACTTACTTTTATCAATATACAACAAGTTCCTCCTAGCAGTATTCCGTTGTCTTGCAACTAGTGGTGGTCTACAGGTTCTGGAGTAGTGAATCAGAGCCACTGCCAAATCGTCCCTTTGGAAGTAGCAGTTTGGATGGTCTTGGGCTGTCCTTTTAATACGTTGCATGTGAAGCAACTTTTCATGTCGAGCGAGCCGAGCAGGAAAATGAGTCGTATGCTTAATTATTAAGGAGATCGAGCAAATATTTTTCGTCCGTTTCAAAGGAAGACATGAAAGGTGTTGAAAGATTTGTGTTCCCGCCCTGCTAGAATTCCTATCAGCAAAATATTATTATAGTAGTAGTGGTGTGTCTGTAAATGTCACCACTTTGTGACTTGGGAGATCTCATGTAATTCCCCCTTCTGGTTGGTATGTTGCATAATATAGTAGATGCTTATGAGATTTTTTTAAAGCAAGGTGCACTCCATGTGATATTGCAATTTGTGTTGGTTGGATCTTTGTGTCATAGTGACAATTTATATTTTAAAATTGTGAGTTGGATGGAAGGTTTTATGTCAGGGTATCACAGGCCGGCTGGCGCAAAAAAACTCTCCATACCAGCTTTGGATGTGATGGACGATTTCTAAATTAAGCAATCATTGTGAAAGTGGACTTTCTAATAAACATCGATCATGACATGACTTGCAGATCAAAAGAATATAGTGTTGTGACATTCTATTTGCGACCTACCTAAGGAACTCACTGATTTGATTAGTTGACGTTAACCAATTTAGAGCAGCTAGAGAACATGGAGGATCACGGTGCTCAGGATTGCATCTGGGTTCTAGAAGTCAAATGTCGATGTTTTCACATCCAAGCAATGTTTCACCTTTTAGTGGGTATGTTGCTTACCATGTTAGATGCTTAGGGGATTTCTGAATGTAACTTGCACTCATGTGCTAGTTCAATATATGTACCTTTCATTTGTGTGTCATTCTGGCGCTTTACAATTTCAAATTGCGACTTAGATGGAAGTTTTTATGTTGGCGCATCAAATTATGTTTATAATTGTTAGATTTTATAGTGGGACTGGTATTGTCTTCAAATTTTGTTAGAATTTCAAACTTGCCATGATTGTTCTAGAGCGTACTTACAATATGCCTAAAAGTATATCTTCTCTAATTAAAATTGTTCTAGAGAGTAGTTATAATATAATGTATTGGTTACAAACACCAATATCCTGTTGCGGAACGATAAGAACCGAACCACACACGAGGTAGTTCATTCGAATCATGCATTGTGATGATAGCCTTTTAACGGATCTAGCTATTCTATTCATTGGCCACTCGCTCCCATGGCCGCCTCTGATATGCAGAGCCGACGGATGGAATGCGTGAAGTTATAGAAACATTATGGATCCTCGGTGTTAGTGATGAATCTTGCACCACAATAATGAGCATTCATGTTACAATAACAATACCTTTATGATCAAGCAGAGTTGTAAACTTACTAATTGTAATCTCTCGTCCTATGCGGATGCATCGAATATGGAGAACGATACAAATTAGTCAACTTAGTGATCTAGCTTGTCTGTTTTAAAAAATTCCTCTAATCTTACACTTGTGTTTATTCGTTATTATCCAACACCATATGGGATAGCACATGTCCAATAGCTTATGTAATCATACTGAGGTAACATTTAATATGCTTAATTATAATCACCCGCCAGTTGGTGCAAAATATTAAAACGAAGATTTTCTGAATGTGAGGGAAGATTTCCAAATTAATCATTCCTTCTAGCAGTGTTCCGTTGTCTTGCTTCTTGCGGTGATCTGCAGGTTCTGGATGAGTGAATCTGAGCCACGGCCAAACCGTCCGTCTAGAAGCAGTAATTTGGAAGATATTGGGCTGCCCTTTTAATACGTTGTATGTGAATGAACTTTTCATGTTGAGTGGGCCGAGCAGGAAAATGAGTCGTGTGCTTAATTATTAAGAAGATGAGATAAATATCTTGCCTCCGTTTCAAAGGAAGTCATGAAAGGTGGTGAAAGAGTCGTGCTTCTGCCTTGCTATATGTCCTATCAGTAGAATATTAGTATAGTAGTTGTGGTGTGTCTGTAAATGTCACCACTTTGTGACTTTGGAGATCTCATGTAATTCCCCCATCGGTTGGTATGTTGCATACTACAGTAGATGCTTAGCATATTTTGAAAAAGCAACGTGCACTCCATGTAATATTGCATTGTGTGTAGCGTGTATCTATGTGTCATTGTGACAATTTATATTTTAAAATTGTGAGTTGGATGGAAGGTTTTATGTCACTTTATCACCAGCCTGTTGGTGCAAACAACTCACCGTAGCAGCTTTGGATGTGATGGACGATTTCTAAATTAAGCAATCATGGTGAAAGTGGACTTTCAAATAAGCATATATCATGACATGACTTGCGGATCACAATAATATAGTGTTGTGACATGATATTTGCAACCTAACTAAGGAACTCATTGATTTGATTAGTTGACATTAACCAATTTAGAGGAGCTGGAGAACATGGAGGATCATGGTGCTCAGGATTGCATGTGGGCTCTAGAAGTCAAATGTCGATGTTTTCACATCCAAGCAATGTTCCACCTTTTTGTGGGTATGTTGCTTACAATATTAGATTCCTAGGGGATTTATGAAATGTAACTTTCACTCATGTGCTAGTGCAATATATGTGCCTTCCATTTGTGTGTCATTCTGGCACTTTGCAATTTCAAATTGCGACTTAGATGGAAGTTTTTATGTCGACACATCATATTATGATTATAATTGGTAGAGTGTATAATGGGACTGTTCAAAAAAAATTAGATTTCAAAATTGCCATGATTGTTCTAGAGCATACTTACAATATACCTAAAATTATATATTCTCTAATTAAAATTGTTCAAGAGAGTAGTTATAATATAATGTCTTGATTACAAACAATAATATCGTATTGCAGAACGATAAGAACCAAACCACACGCCAGGTAGTTCGTCCGAATCGTGCATTGTGATGATAGCGTTTGAACGGATCTAACTATTTTCTTCATTGGCAACTCGCATCTGATAGGCTGAGCTGACGGATGGAATGCGTGAAGTTATAGAAACGTTGTGGATCCTCGTTTTTTAATAGTGATGACTCTTGCGCCACAATAATGAGCGATCATGTTATAATAACACTATCTTTTTTATTAAGCACAACTACTAACTTAATAATTGTAATCTCTCGTCCTATGCGGCTGCATAGAATATGGAGAACGGTAAAAATTTGTCAACTTAGTGATCTAGCATGTCAGTTTAAAAAAATCTTCCATTTTTACAATTATGTTTATTCGTCATCAGCCAACGCCATATGCGATAGCACATGTCCATTAGTCTATGTAATCACACTGAGATAAAATTTATTATGCTTAATTATAATTACCCGCTGGTTGGTGCAAACGACTAAAACGAAGATTTTTTGAATGTAATGGAAGATTTCCAAATTAAGCATAGTACAAAACTTACTTTTATCAATAAACAACTAGTTCCTTCTAGAAGTGTTCCGTTGTCTTGCTTCTTGTGGTGATCTGCAGGTTCTAGAGGAGTGAATCTAAGTCATGGACAAATTGACTTTTCTTGTCGAGTGGGCCGAGCAAAAAAATGAGTCGTGTGCTTCTGCCTTGCTGTATGTCCTATCGGCATATTTTGCCTCCGTTTTCAAAGGAGATGAGGTAAACATTTTGCCTCCGTTTTCAAAGGAAGTCATGAAAGGTGGTGAAAGAGTAGTGCTTCTGCCTTGCTGTATGTCCTATCGGCATAATATTTCTATAATAGTACTGGTTTGTCTGTAAATTTCACCACTTTGCCACTTGGGATATCTCAAGTATTCCGCCCTTTCGGTTGGTATGTTGCGTACTATAGTAGATGCTTAGGAGATTTCTGAAAAGCAATGTGCACTCCATGTGATATTGTAATGTGTATAGCTTGTAACTGCGTGTCATTGTGACACTTTATATTTTCAAATTGTGACTTGGATGGAAAATTTTATGTCACTGTATCACCAGCCGGTTGGTGCAAACAACTCACTATAGCAGCTTTGGATGTGATGGACGATTTCTAAATTAAGCAATCATGCTGAAAGTGGACTTTCTAATAAGCATCGATCATGACATGACTTGCGGATCAAAACAATATATTGTTGTGACATGAGATTTGCGACTTAACTAAGGAACTCATTGATTTGATTAATTGACGCTAAACAATTTAGAGGAGTTGGAGAAATGGACGATCACGATGCTCAGGTTTGCATCTGAGTTTTGGAAGTCAAATATCGATGTTTTACTAACTAATGCATTGGGTGGTTTGACTGTATTAGGAGGAGCGACTTATTTGTGTGTCCATAATTTTAACATCCAAGCAATGTTCCACCTTTCGGTGGGTATGTTTCTTACAATATTAGATACTTAGGGGATTTCTAAAATGTAACTTGCACTCATATGTTATAATGCAATATATGTACCTTTTATTTGTGTGTCATTCTTGTCGTGGGATAATCACGGCAGATGTTACCGGGGGTAACTGATCTTGGGGCAAGACGACACAGGCGTTTGGGAGAGGGTTTAGCTCAGAGGAAAACATGATGCAACTCGATCTGGTAGCCGGCAATCAAAGTCGCCGAGTCTCCGATCTAGATATAATAACTCAACTCTGGGGTTACACCAGACGCTCGATATCAAGCGATATTGCTAGGGTTCTTAGATCTCTCCCTCAACTAAACCTAGGGGTCGGTTTATAAAGCACTCGTACCCCCTGGCTTACCCTCCAAGACGCACCCTGAATCCTACCCGGACACCGCATACAAACCCTAACTTTCCTTTACCGTAACCCACAATCCGGGTTACGAGGCCTACAAACTTGGGCCTTCCAGAAGTTTCTCTATCCTTAGCCGGATCTTGCGCAGCGTCCTTTGGGCCAGGTTGCACCTTGGAGTTGGCCTACCTGGTTATTATCCCTCCATCAGTAGTCCCCAGGATAGCTTGGGCTTCACGGATCCATCCTTGAAGCGCCTGCTATTCCCTGCAAAAATATCAAACGCACAAGTGTATGGAGGCCGGGTTAAAGTGCTTTAATAAATAGCTAGGCCTAACTCCATGGTGGCCATATAGTAACCCGACTTTTCTCCAAGTACTTGGCTTAGCTCTCCAGGTCTGAACCCCAAAATGTCAAGATTTTATACTTGATAATTGACCCCGATATCACGGGATGGATCTCTTTCTCCTTTTCGTTCAGACACCTTGCTCAACATTTAAAGCGCATCTTGCAAAAAATCAAATAGATAGCCGTTTACTCCGCAACTCCCGGCTCCCGCTCGCTGAACCGGGCTTATCCACTCGCGCTATAAATAGGCTCCTTGGGGGTAACCCGAACCCTAACGGCTCATTTCCCCCCCACTCTTCTTCCTTTCTCCCTCCGTGCTCATCCTCACCGAGCGCCACCACGGAAATCCCGCGCACATCACCGGAGCCCATTGGCCGGAAGCTGCGCTCCGCCACAGCTCACCCCGCGCCGCCGCCAAGATCCACCGGCAAATCTCCATCCGGCCCGTCAGGAACCGCAAAAGGACACCAGGCTTGCGCCATCTGCCTCCGCAAGGCTTCACTCAGATCTCCTCCAGTAAGCCTCTTGCACCCATTAATTTGCCCTTGCAATTTCTTGATTTCACCTTAGATTAGATCCAAATCAACGCGCCAATGATTTCTCGGCCATGCCGAATTAGGTTGCTAGTATTCTTTCTAGCTCGCCCAATAGATAAGATATAGACTCCAATTCACTCTCCTACTACCTGCAATCATTAATTTCGCCACAAATCTGAAGATGGAGTTTCCAATCTGGGCTCGAACCACTCAAAACTTCCGCCTTTGCCTCAATCACCCGGCTAGTCCTCCCCTTTCCAGTTCATTTTATTCGCGCTAAGTGCCTGTGCAGCCATCCATCGTCCTCAAAAGCTCCCTCAACGCTTAGATCCCCATAATTTTTGCTATAATACTTGATACTCGGATAGTTCGAACCTCACTCTACAAACTGACACCCGGACAATACACAATTTTCGTGTCTCAATATTACCTTGCCGATACTTGGCCGGCTCACAGCTTCCGTGTCTTATTCCTTTTATCCTCCTACCTTGTGCTTTGCAGGTCAACCACATGGCTCCCAAAAAGCAGGGAAAAACTCCAACTAAAGCCAAAGCCACCAACTCCATATCCGCCAACTGGGCGCGGTCTACGGTCACCAAGGCCAAGTTGGAGGAGTTGGTCGAGCTGGGAGTTCTTCCCCCTCAAGAGGATATCCAGTGGAGGGTGCCGGGCAAGGAGACCCGGCCTACCCCGACGAAAGACGAGGTAATCTGTTTCGTGGAACATGTGACCCGGGGCTTCCGTCCGCCGGGTCACCCTTTCTTCCGTGATGTTCTAAGCCATTACGGCCTTCGCGTTTTTGACATCGGGCCTAATTCTGTATTAAATATTTCCCACTTCATCGTCCTTTCCGAGTCATACTTGTGCACTCCGCCAAGTCTGGCTCTTTTCATTGAGCTTTTTCAATGCAAACCGTGCCGCGAAAGCGGTGACGGGGCGCTTCTCGCTTGCGGCGGGGTTTCTCTCCAGCGCCGCAAGAATTCTCTGATGCCACCCCTCACCCTTAACTCCCATGTCAAGCACTGGCAGCTCTCATATTTTTACTGCCAAGACACCTCCCCTACCCGGCCAAAAGAAGCTGCCGGGTTACTCAGAGGGCCTTTTTGACAGCTCTGAGAAATTTAGTGCCTTTGCCCCTGACTCGGACAGGGAGGCAATCCAACCTCTGCTAGCCAAAATCACCACTCTCGCGGCCCAAGGTCTCATCGGGCTCAACCTGGTGAAGACTTGGGTCGACTTCCGGATCCAACCCAATTCCATCCGCACAAAGTTGATGTGCGAGTATTCGGGGCAATCTACAGACCCGCTCCGGTACTCTGACAACATCTTCGCGGCTGGTGACACTCATAAAACTATCAAGGGCTTTCTGACGGAAAAGCTTGAGGTAATCCGGAACATATCCGGATTAGAGCCCTTCACACTCGAGAACCCAGCCCCCAAGGTGAAAACCCAATTTTGATGTCTTTACCTTTGCTCTTTCCACTCGATACAGTTGATGACCCTTATACTGATACTTTTCAGGCTGATGATGATTTTTGGAAGGTCAACAATTCTCCTAGCTCTGAAAGTCCAGAGGAGCAAGAAGAAGCCGTTAACTCGGACGAAGGTGCTCTCCGGATTTTATTTGGTTCCTTTAAGCTCATCATAAACCCTTCATTTTCCAACTATAACTTTGATGATATCCAGAGCAAGAAGATAACGAAGAAGAAAACTCCGACGGCAAAGTAGAATCCGCCAGCGACGAGGAGGAACTGGAGCCGACAGTCAAAGTCGGATCAAAGAGAAAAACTCAAGAGGCCACCTCCAAGGTTTCATATCGCCTCCTCGCATTCAATTCGTATTCCTTTAATGATATACATGAGCTACCTTGACGTTGTTCCACTGGCCATGCTTGAAGGAGTCGCCCATGACCAAGCGCAGGTCAACTCGAAATCACCCGGGTGATGGTGCTCTTAACCCGGGTATTTCATCGACTCCGACTCGGCGGGCTGGTACTTACCCTATCCTTTCTCGGACGAAACATTCTCCTTGAACCATTCCCTTATGAAATCTTACTTGATACTTTCCAGCCTCTCCCGGGTCCAGCGACGGATTTCCTTCGACTTCGCGGTGAATACCGGGTAAAATCCCCTTCCCGATGTTCTACCACGTTTCATCACCCTTTCCTGACTGTATATTTAGCTGCTCACTCATAACATCTATAGGGCCACGGTCGTTACCATCGACCAAGAGGATATGGAGACCGAGGGCCCGGGTAAGGGGAGCCTGGCTGATAAGACTACAGCCGCGTCTAGCGGCGAAGGACAAGCGTCACCGATAAACCCGGACATACAAGAAGCCGAGTATCCGATAGCCTCCCATGCAAGCAAGAAGCACAGAGTCACAACCTTGGGTGCAGAAGAAGAAGCATCGGATTCCGACATACAAATGACCCGGGTGCCGCCTCCCACTAAGAAGAAAACTCCTTCTCGGAATTTCCAAGGCCCCGGGTCCTCTGATACGGGTAAAGACACTTTTGATCAATTGATGAACACTCTCCTCACTATGAAGACTTCGGAGAGTAAGATCTTGGAGCGCATGGCCGCAGAGCACCAGGTAATGACACTTGATATCTCGTAGTGCATATCTAGTCCCCAAGTTCCGAGCATGACTTGCTAAAGTTATGCTTGGTACTTTGCGCAATATTCAGCTTACCATAATATCCAACTGATACTTGTGTTCCTTGCTACTTACAGGCGCAGATAACCCGGTCTGATGAAATTTTACTCAAGACCGAACAACTTCTTCTTGCCGAGGTAAAGCGAAGGGAAACCCTTGAGGATGACATGAAAACTTTGAAGAAGGATGTTTCTAAATACAAGAAGAAGTGCAATACCGCTCAGACCGCACTGAAGAAACTATCGGATCAGGTCGCCGATACTTATCAGATCTTGCTTAGTAAGTTTTTGCTGCCGATTGGCTTCATGTCTTTGCTTTATTATATGATACTCGGGATTACTGATACGTTCTTTCTTTTGTTTCAACTGTAGGTGCCAACCTTGCGGCCCCAGAGGAGGATGCCATTGTCAAGGCTAGAACCCTAAAGACCGTGCTCCGGAATTTCTTTGCCGGCACAAAATTTATACCGGATGCCGTGAAGTGGCCTACGGAGGTATATCCGGGTGAAGAAAATCTCATTCAAGCCTGCTCCACTGTGCCTGGCTGGATTGAAATCTAGAAACGCTCGTCATGCCGGATCGGTATGACCCGGGCCTTTACCCTGGCCAAGGCTTTCTTTCCGAAGCTTGACCCGGCAAAGGTAATATCCGGGTTTCCAGAATTCAAGGCGGACGGTTCCAAATTTACACCCAAGGATTTCAAGGCCATACAGTCCGCAGTGCGTCCCTCGGCTACCACTTTAGCCGATAGTTTGGATCTAAACACGATTATGAGTGCGTACGACGCTGAAGGCAAAATTGTTACGGAGGAAGCACCCCCGCCCTTTGATATCTTGGAGAAGTGGGTTGCTAACACGGCCAGGAAGAGGGAGGCAACTGCGAAGAGAGAGGCCGAGTTAGGATCAGGGCCGTCTGCCTCTACACCAGCTGTCCCTCCGCCTGTCCGCCCTGGTGCGGTGAGTCCGGGTAATGCTGCCGGGAAAGCTAAGCGACAAGCCCAGGACCAAGACCCGGAAGACCGTACTCAGGAGGCCGAATAGGGCAATGCCATCATAATACCTTGATCACGTGATGCTTTGTATTCAAACTAGTATGCTTTTGATGGTGCGCCTGTGCACCCCTGATACTGATGTCGTAATTTGTAACGTACTTTTAGTCCGTGATATACTTTGCGGCTTTCGTGGCCTTTTGATAATCGTGCTACTTGTCTATTCTTTGAACTTGTTCTCGATACCCGACTCTCTTTTTGGCTCCCTTCGTAAGACTCGGTTTTCCGAGTATTACGGGTTTTGATAACTTCTATAGCCAAGTGGTTTGTTTCTGTTTCGAAGTCCCCAGTCCCCATGGCCCAAAGTCCGAGTCATGGGGGTGTGGCCTTTCTCTGAGAACAAATTGTTTTTTTACCGAGTCGACGACCTATAGCCATTCCGTGTAGGTACTGAAGTTATGCTTGATAGTTGTTGAGTTTCTGGCTATTAGCCTTGTACTCTGCATAAACTTGTGGTTTAGATGACCCTTTTGACTATCTTGTACTGTAAGCCGGCTTTCGCGTGGATACCATGTTGTTACATCTATACGAAAACAGGGTCAGACAAGTCCCATTGGGCTTCATGGCTGATTGTAATCGTAAGCGAACAAATCATGCCACTTTAGTGCGAGTCACATCGAGCTTAAGTAAGAAAAGTCAAGAAAATTTGGCTCCTTTGTCCAGTTATAAGATTGCAGCCGTACTCGTTTGCGAATAATCGGCCCTTATAACTTATAGGCATCAAGGCCGGGTCTTTTGGGTTTGTGGCTGGGCTACTTGAGCAACCAGCCCCCGAGACCTATATATACTCAACGTTCTTAATGATACTGAAGTATTGATGTCACATGGATACTACTTACTTGTAATCAGGCTGTAACGAGATAGGACTTGATAACCATCTCTTTATTGATGCGAGAAAGTTTGGATCAGCAGGCCGCCTCATTAAAAACCTTCTAGTCCCCTTAGGTACCCTGGGTAGGAAAAGAGCGCGTCTGAAACCTGCTGCCCGTTACATTGTTTAGTTCTTCATGGGCACCGGTCCCGGGCTGGCGTGACCGACGCACATTCTCCACATGTTGGACTTTTTCATGATGAGTACCGGGTTTACTAGCCAACCCGGGTGAGGTGTTTCCATGACGTGGCTGGTTGTGAGCGGCCGTGCAATTTCTTCTTTTATAGCGGATTGTTTGGGGGAGTCATCCTCGATAAAAGCCACCATTTTAGCATCTTGTGCTACCTTGGACTTTGCTCTTTCGCCTTCAGTACTCGGCCTTTTTGATGTGGTTCTGTCCTCCGGGTCTGCTTGAGACCGGTAGTGCTTGAGTTCTTCTTTTCTACAGGCCTGCTCGGCCATTGCTGCGTCTCCTTCATCGCATTCAGCTGCTATGTCTCGATTTCCATGTATGGTAATGGTCTTCTTGGGACCCGGGATTTTTAGCTGTAGATACACGTAACATGGCCTAGCCATGAATTTGGCGTAAGCCGGCCTTCCGAATAACGCGTGATAAGGGCTGCACAATTTGACTACCTCAAAGGTGAGCCACTCAACTCGATAGTTATCCTTTGACTCCCCAAAAGCTACCTCCAATGTGATTTTTCCCTCGGGGCACGCTGAATGACCCGGCACTATCCCATGAAAAATTGTTGAGCTTTTTTGTAGTTGAGACTCCTTGAGGCCCATGCGTAGGAATGTTTCCCAATACAGTATATTGATGCTGCTTCCACCATCCATCAAAACCTTTTTCAGCTCATACCCATTGACCTGCGGTGCGACTACTAATGCCAAGACTCCCGGGTGTTCCACTCTTTCTGGGTGATCCCTTCTGCTCCATGTTACCTCCTGTTCTGACCATCTCAAGTATCTCGGGACAGCTGACGAAACTGAGTTGACCGCTTGCTTCAGTATCTTTTTGTCCTTGTTAGAGCCTCCTGTGGTATGCACATGATATTGACCCAATTGTTTGGGGTTTGCCTGGAAACCTCCTGCCCCCCTTGGTTATTACCTTGATTTCCAGCCGCCGGGTTACCAGCTGGGGGTGGGCCGTTGCCCGGGTTCCCCCTGGACCCGGTCCTCCTCCCCGTCCTGCACCTCGCATAGCTCTGTTCACTCTCTCATTTTTCCATCTTTGTAAGTCGGCGCACTGCTCCAAGGAGTGGTTAGCTGGCCTGCCGTTCCTGCTGTGCTTCGGGCATGCCATCCTGAATATGTCCCAATTGTTACCCGGCCTTGGTGGTCCTTGATAGTTTCCTCCATTGTGATTACCTCCGTCGAAATTTCCTTCTGCTGGGTCTCGAAGACCCGGCTTCTGTGTTGGCGACAAACGGAGGCTCCTTCAAACGGGCGCTTGTTCTGGCTATTTCCGTTATTACCCGGTGCTGATCCATTGCCGGTTCTTCCGTTATTACTTGTGTTTGCTTTTACCTTCTTGTCATCAACTTCCTCTTCTGTAGTATCTGTCGCAGCGTGTTTGTTGCACGCATCCATCAATTCTCCCATTGTAACTTCCGACGCATTTCGACTAGATTTCATGCGAGTTAACTTTTGCACTAAAGGTATATACTTGCATGTTTTTGCCATGGCTTGTAGTGCATCCTTGGGCTGAATGTCCGTGGACGAGTGAAGTATCTCCATAACCCGGCGCACCCAACTGCGTGCCGACTCTCCCTTCTTCTGGACGCATCGCTCTAGATCATCAATAGTGAACAATTTTCTGCACGTCCCATGAAAGTGCTTGACAAATGCGGTCTTCAGTTCCTCCCACGACTTGATCGATCCTTCCGGCAAGTTAGTGAACCACAACTTTGCTGCTCCTTCTGACATCATTAAGTACATGAACTTGGCTTGGAGATTCTAAGATGCGTTGCGAATTGACATTGCCATCTCATAACTGCTTAGCCATGTTTCTGGATCCATAGTTGGCTCGTAATTCACTACTTTCCCTGGCTCTTTGAATTTTTCCGGGTAAGGTTCAGCTCTGATATTGTCCGAAAGACACTTGGGTCCCGCAAGAACGGTCGAGGCCGGCCTTGCTCTAGAAACGTGTGATACAGCGGGGGGCGCGGCTGGGCGCGGCGCTGCGGGAAGTCCATGTGCTGCAGACCCGGCCGCGGCCCTCCGAGCCCTGGAACTGTCCACAACAGCCTGTGCTTCTGATGCTGCCTGAACGCGGGGAGGGGGCGGCATTTGCTGCTGCTCTTCCCTCCGCCGTGCTGAACTTGTTTGGATATTCCCTTGTTGTTGACTGACGTATGGCGTCCCGTGCATCCCGCTTCT
Organism: Alopecurus myosuroides; assembly: GCA_028641055.1. NCBI lineage: Eukaryota > Viridiplantae > Streptophyta > Magnoliopsida > Poales > Poaceae > Alopecurus > Alopecurus myosuroides. Next base: position 20,169 of record JAPCYS010000458.1, read on the forward strand.
ATGATCCGGATAATTGGCTTGCTGTGCCACCGCAGTGTGCAACAGATCGATGGCTTGCCGGGTCTTCTCTGCATGGGGTGACTCTCCCACAGGGATTTGATTTAACGCGAGTGTCACCGCATACACATTGTCCATGGGATTATTGTAGTGACCGGCTGGTGTGCGAAATCGTGATGGTGGCGGTGGTGGTAGATCGTTGCCGGTTGTGACTCTAGTCTGTGGTGGGGGTAATCCGGCCCGCTCATTTGCCGGATGTGTCCCTGCTGTCGCCGGTTGGGGTGCGGTTCCCTGGTTCACCACTGGTATCGGCTGATCCTGAGGTGTGACAAATAAAGTAGCCGGATTAATAACCCCGCCCGTTGCTGGTAACCTAGTTTGATGCCTTTGATGTACTCTAGATGTTTCCTCCCGGAGCCGAGTTTCCAGCGCATCCCATGCTGCCGCGTGGCCATCCCTTCCCTTTCTGCCTCTACTTGCCTTCTTTGCTGTTCCAACGCACGACGAGCCACATCCAGATCCCTGACACGTTCTGCTGCGTTTTCTGGAGTGATAACCGTTGCAAGAACCGTGGGGTCTAGAATCAGATTATTATCGAATAAGGCCGGGTGGCGCGGGTTCGAAGGACCCGCCCCTGGTGTCCGGTTTCCCAGGAATCCGAACGTATTTGCGTGCAACTCCTCGTATGCTGCGCGGCTGGTCACTGATGCCGACTCTCCATCAACCCGGGCCAGAACCGGGTCTCCGTTAGCCGCGTCCTGCTGCTGGGCCAATGCCTGAGCCGCCCCGACTGCTGCTGCGGTTGCGTTCTCTTGGTTGAGATTGGCCGCGGGAGCCGTGTAGACCGCAACTCGGCGTATGATACTCGGTGTAAATTCATGATGTTCTTCTCTGGCGTTATTCTCCTCGTACCGGTTCTCCAGCAGATCCAGGATAGACTCGGTATCATCCTCTCTCTCGACCCGGTCGCGCGGGGTCCAAGCCGGCTCCTCCGGCTGTTCCCACTTCGCGATGGGTTCTTCCGCCGGATATGTCGTTCCGATCGATTCTTCATCATCTGATCGGATAGAAGTGGCTTCCCCTGACACAGAATCAGATCCAAAATTGTCAAGGATCGAACCGGAAGTACATACCATACCAATGAAGACGCTGATCCGGCCGATTGTCACGACAGATCCGGCTTCGAGGTAATCCGATTCTGGCCCCCAGCCGGAATCGTCCACCGTCTTTTCTCCTTTGTGGTCGATGTAGATCCCGCCGACGACGAGATTCTCCATGTTCTTCCGAGCTTCTCCCGTGATGTAAACACCTTTGGACGCAGGCCCCACGGTGGGCGCCAACTGTCGTGGGATAATCACGGCAGATGTTACCGGGGGTAACTGATCTTGGGGCAAGACGACACAGGCGTTTGGGAGAGGGTTTAGCTCAGAGGAAAACATGATGCAACTCGATCTGGTAGCCGGCAATCAAAGTCGCCGAGTCTCCGATCTAGATATAATAACTCAACTCTGGGGTTACACCAGACGCTCGATATCAAGCGATATTGCTAGGGTTCTTAGATCTCTCCCTCAACTAAACCTAGGGGTCGGTTTATAAAGCACCCGTACCCCCTGGCTTACCCTCCAAGACACACCCTAAATCCTACCCGGACACCGCATACAAACCCTAACTTTCCTTTACCGTAACCCACAATCCGGGTTACGAGGCCTACAAACTTGGGCCTTCCAGAAGTTTCTCTATCCTTAGCCGGATCTTGCGCAGCGTCCTTTGGGCCAGGTTGCACCTTGGAGTTGGCCTACCGGGTTATTATCCCTCCATCAATTCTAGCACTTTAAATTTTCAATTTGCCACTTAGATGGAATTATCTATGTCGTCGTATCATATTATGTTTATATTTGGTAGAATGTGTAGTGGGACTGGTTGTTTCTTCAAATTTAGTCAATATTTCAAAATTGCCATGATTGCTCTTGAACGTACTTACAAAATACCTAAAATTATATCTTCTCTAATTATAGTTGTTCTTGAGAGTAGTTGTAATATAACATATTGGATACAAGCACCAATATCATGTTGCCGAATGCTAAGAACCAAACCATACGCCAGGTAGTTGACAGCCTTTGAACGGATCTAGCTATTCTATTCATTGGACACTCGCTCCGAGATTAAAGGTGCAAAAGTAAACGCCTTTTCAACTAATAAGATTCGGGCACACACTCTTATTCCTTTCTACACGCCTTGTGTGGCGATTTGATCTGGACGAGCTCGCGAACCGTGACCTAGGTGAGCACCTCGATTAACGAGAACTTCACAAAATTTCAATCCGTCCCTCCACGCGTGAAGCATGACTGTTTTATATACTCCATGGGGATAAACCCACCGTTTACTTAATAGCACACTACTCGTACATGAGCCCAACCCAGAAGCCAGACAAGGGGAAACTTCTCTTGTAGACAGCCACGGGAATTTTTCTTACTTTCATGTCGCACCTTTCTAATAGTCAAGGAGAAATTACGGCCTACATTTGTCTTGTACTTAATCGTGAGTTGTTTTTTTAACCCACTCATATTTTCTACTGTGGAGAACAATTTTTTGTGGGAAAAATCACATAAAAGCATATACACCGATCCCCTTGCACGTACTCACGCACACTCTACCCACAATAATAGTTTTTTTTATAGTGATGACCCTTGCACCACAATAATGAGCGTTCATGTTATAATAACCCTATTTTTATGATCAAGCAGAGCTGCTAACTTACTAATTGTAATCTCTGGTCGTATGCGGATGCATCGGAATACAGAGAACGATACAAATTAGTCAACTTAGTGATCTAGCTTGTCAGTTTAAACAAACTCCTCCATTCTTACATGTGTGTTTATTTGTTATCAGCCAACGCCATATGCGCGCGATAGCACATGTCCAATAGCTTATGTAATCATACTGAGATAACAAGTATTATGCTTAATTATAATCACCCCCTGTTGGTGCAAACAAATCAAACGGATATTTTCTGAATGTGATGGAAGATTTACAAATTAAGCATCCTACAAAATTTACTTTATAAGTAAACAACCAGTTCCTTCTAGCGGTGTTCCGTTATCTTGATTCTTGTGGTGATCTGCATGTTCCGAGGAGTGAATCTGAGCCACAGCCTAATCGTCCCTGTGGAAGTTTGGAAGGTCTTGGGCTGCCCTTTTAATACGTTGTAGGTGAATGGAATTTTCATGTCGAGTGGGACGAGCAGGAAAATGAGTCTTGTGCTTAATTATTAAAGAGATGAGGTAAATATATTGCCTTAGTTTCTAAGGAAGTCATGAAAGGTGGTGAAAGAGATGTGCTTCCGGCTTGCTGGATGCACTATCAGCAGAATATTAGTATAGTAGTAATGGTGTGTCTATAAATTTCACCAGTTTGTGACTTGGGAGATCTCAAGTAAGTTCACCCATTTCGGTTGGTATGTTGCGTACTATAGTAGATGCTTAGGAGATTTCTGAAAATCAATGTGCACTACATGTGATATTGTAATGTGTGTAGCTTGTATCCGTGTGTCACTGTGACACTTTATATTTATAAATTATGACTTCGATGGAAACTTTTATGTCACTGTATCACCAGCCGGTTGGTGCAAACAACTCACTATAGCAGCTTTGGATGTGATGGACGATTTCTAAATTAAGCAATCATGCTGAAAGTGGACTTTCTAATAAGCATCGATCATGACATGACTTGCGGATCAAAACAATATATTGTTGTGACATGAGATTTGCGACTTAACTAAGGAACTCATTGATTTGATTAATTGACGCTAAACAATTTAGAGGAGTTGGAGAACATGGACGATCACGATGCTTAGGTTTGCATCTGAGTTTTGGAAGTCAAATATCGATGTTTTACTAACTAATGCATTGGGTGGTTTGACTGTATTAGGAGGAGCGACTTATTTGTGTGTCCATAATTTTAACATCCAAGCAATGTTCCACCTTTCGGTGGGTATGTTTCTTACAATATTAGATACTTAGGGGATTTCTAAAATGTAACTTGCACTCATATGTTATAATGCAATATATGTACCTTTTATTTGTGTCATTCTAGCACTTTAAATTTTCAATTTGCCACTTAGATGGAATTATCTATGTCGTCGTATCATATTATGTTTATATTTGGTAGAATGTGTAGTGGGACTGGTTGTTTCTTCAAATTTAGTCAATATTTTCCATTCTTACATGTGTGTTTATTTGTTATCAGCCAACGCCATATGCGCGCGATAGCACATGTCCAATAGCTTATGTAATCATACTGAGATAACAAGTATTATGCTTAATTATAATCACCCCCTGTTGGTGCAAACAAATCAAACGGATATTTTCTGAATGTGATGGAAGATTTACAAATTAAGCATCCTACAAAACTTACTTTATAAGTAAACAACCAGTTCCTTCTAGCGGTGTTCCGTTGTCTTGATTCTTGTGGTGATCTGCATGTTCTGAGGAGTGAATCTGAGCCACAGCCTAATCGTCCCTGTGGAAGTTTGGAAGGTCTTGGGCTGCCCTTTTAATACGTTGTAGGTGAATGGAATTTTCATGTCGAGTGGGACGAGCAGGAAAATGAGTCTTGTGCTTAATTATTAAAGAGATGAGGTAAATATATTGCCTTAGTTTCAAAGGAAGTCATGAAAGGTGGTGAAAGAGCTGTGCTTCCGGCTTGCTGGATGCACTATCAGCAGAATATTAGTATAGTAGTAATGGTGTGTCTATAAATTTCACCAGTTTGTGACTTGGGAGATCTCAAGTAAGTTCACCCATTTCGGTTGGTATGTTGCGTACTATAGTAGATGCTTAGGAGATTTCTGAAAATCAATGTGCACTACATGTGATATTGTAATGTGTGTAGCTTGTATCCGTGTGTCACTGTGACACTTTATATTTATAAATTATGACTTCGATGGAAGGTTTGAAGTCACTATATCGCCGGCTGGTTGGTGCACACAACTCAACATAATAGATTTGGATGTGATGGTCGATTTCTAAATTAAGCAATGATGGTAAAAGTGGACTTTCTAAAAAGCATCGATGATGACATGACTTGTGGATCAAAACAATATAGAGTTGTGACATGAGATTTGCGACCTACCTAAGCAACTCATTGGTTTGAGTAGATTACGTTAACCAATTTAGAGGAGCTGGAGAACATGGAGGATGAGGATTGTATCTGAGTTTTGGAAGTCAAATATAGATGTTTTTCTAATTAACACATTGCGTGGTTTGACCGTATTAGGAGGAGCGACTTATTGGTGTGTCCTTAATTTTCACATCCAAGCAATGTTCCACCTTTCGGGCGGTATGTTGCTTATAATATTAGATACTTAGGGGATTTTTGAAATGTAACTTGCACTCATGTGCTAGTGCAATATAGGTACCTTTTATTTATGTGTCATTCTGGCAGTTTAAAATTTCAAATTGCGACTTACATGGAAGTTTTTATATCGTCGTATCATATTATGTTTATAATTGGTAGAATGTATAGTGGGACTAGTTGTTTCTTCAAAAAAAAATCAATATTTCAAAATTGCCCTGATTGTTCTAGAGAGTACTTACAAAATACCTAAAATTATATCTTCTCTAAGTAAAATTGTTCTAGAGAGTAGTTATAATATAACGTATTGGATACAAACACCTATATCGTGTTGCCGAACGATAAGAGCCAAATCATACACCAGGTAGTTGGTCTGAATCGTGCATTGTGTTGACAGCTTTTGAACAGATCTAGCCATTCTCTTCATTGGCCACTCGCTCCTAGATTAAAGGTGCAAAAGTAAACTCTTTTTGAACTAATAATATTCCGGCACACGATTCCCACACACTCATATTCCTTGCTACACGCCTTGTGCGGCGATTTGATCTGGACATGCTGGCAAACTGTGACCTAGGTGATCACCTTGATTAACGAGAACTTGACGAAAGTTGAATCGGTCCTCGAGTGAAGCATGGCCGTTTTATATACTCCATGGGGATAAACCAACCGTTTACTTCACAACACACTACCTGTACATGAGGGCAACCAAGAAGGCAGACAAGGGGAAACTACTATTGAAGACAACCTCGGGAATTTTGCTTCTTTTCACGTCGTACCTTTTTAATAGTCAAGGAGAAATTATGGCCTACATGTGTCTAGTGTTTAATCGTGAGTTGTTTTATTAACCCACTCATATTTTCTACTGGTGATAACCTTTCTTTGTGGGAAAAACTCACAATCACGCGTATACAACCATCCCCTATGGTTGCCTCTGATTGGCTGAGCTGGCGGCTGGAATGCATGAAGTTATAGAAACGTTATGGACCCTCGGATGTTTTTTTATAGTGATGACCCTTGCACCACAATAATGAGCGTTCATGTTATAATAACACTATGTCTATGATCAGGCAGAGTTGCTAACTTAGTAATTGTAATTTCTCGTCATATGCGGATGCATCGAATAAGGCGAAAGATACAAATTTGTCAACTTAGTGCTCTAGTTTGCTAGTGTAAACAAATTACTCCATTCTTACATTTATGTTTATTCGTTATCAGCAAACTCCATATGGGATATCACATGTCCAATATTTTATGTAATCATATTGAGATAACATTTATTATGCTTAATATTAATCACCCGCCGGTTGGTGCGAATAACTCAAACAAAGATTATTTGAATGTGATGGAAGATTACTAAATTAAGCATACGCCATGAAAGTGGACTTTCCGAATTAAGCATCCATCCAGAAATGATTTGTGGACCGATCAAGGTCCGACCCTCTCGGGAGGCTATAGCCGGGCTATAGTGGGCAATTTATAACTTTGGATATAATGCAGTGTTGTGGAACGAGACTTACGTCGACTTGCGACCTAACTAGGGAGCTTGATTCTTTGATTAGTTATCATCAACTAATTTAGAGAGCTAGAGAACATGGAGGATCACAGTGCCCGGGATTGCATGTGAGTTATTTAAGTCAAATATCAACGTGTTTAGAATTAATGCATGGTGGGTCTGCCTGCGGTTACATTTGAGTGGGATATTTGTGTTTGTAATTAATGTTCCCTCTTTCGGTGGGTACGTTGCTTACTACACGAGAGATGCACTCGTGTGGTGGTGCAGTGTGTGTAGCGTGTATGTAGCTTGTATCCGGCCCAAATTACATTTTCAAGTTGGGTATTGAATAGAAGGTTTTATGTCGCCATATCATACTGTGTATATAATTGCTTGCATGTGTACTGGGGATGGTCGTTTGTTCAAGTTTTCTCCAAATTTCATAAGTTCCAAGGTTGTTCTAAAGGGTACTTACGAAAGCCATAAAGTATTCTGTTTTCTAATTGAAATTTGTTCTAAAGAGTACTTATAATAAAACAATAGTGGTCACATAGAACAATATTGTTCAACCGAATGGTTATAACCAAACCAAAGGCCAAGTAGTTCGTTCAAATCTGGCGTTTGTGTTTTATTATTCTTTCCATACATAACGAGAACTGCACTAATCTTGAGAAGCGTTAGAATTAAAAAATCCCATTTTCTATAAATTAGTTTATGGATTAATAACACATAAAAGGATGTTTGTACCCTGCTACGAAATAACCACCTTTTCATTTGTCCCGAAGCTTGCCTAATATATTTGAGCCATTAGATCAGCCATAGAATTTCTCTTCTTTAGTTAACGTCAACCTAATGAGACTACATGGAGAACGTCATGGAGGGTCACCGTGCCCCGGTATACATCCGTGTTCTCAAAATCAAATCTCGATTTGTTTCTAATTAATGCATGGTGTGGTCGGTATATTGATGAGTAGAAGGATACCCCGCGCATTCTTGCGGGGATTGCTTAAAAATCTGCACTATATTGTAAACAAATTTCAGTTGATATAAAAAATATTTTATATTATTAATATGAGCAATTTGATGATTTAATAAATGGATAATATGTAGTTTGCATGTAGTGATTAATAAATATAAGTGGAGATGACATGGACAATTGATTGGCTAGAAGAATAAATGATGTGGATAGTTTGCATGTTGAGATACAAAACTCACTAATGCATATTAGTGGGGTTTTGCTCTATAAAAATTATAGATACAACGATTTCGATTGGCTGATGGTTAGTGGAGAAACTTATCGTAACAAATATGGTGCCAAAAACTAGTACCTCCACAACTGCCGTTTGCCTCTCCGAAGAGTCACCAAACTCATTGTTACTACTTGTACGTACTAAACTAGCACATAATAACTAATTAGAGTGGCACATGCTGTCATTGCCCGTAGGCACGGGTTGCTTGCGGTGGCAAATGGCGAAATTAAGTAGGCAAGTTTGACTTTGAGAAGATATAGTGTGACGATCTTCCATTTACTGGCGCACCAAATTAATCGCGAGCATGTAGCATGCGACATCTTAAGAACTAGACGATCTAGATTCCATTGGGCGATAAAATGAAAGAGTTGTTTGACTTTGAGGCAATATCTTATTTAACCATCTTCAAGAAAATACATACATATTTGGACAAGTGGAAGTCATCTATTTTGGAACGGATGGAGTACTAGTTTTGGTGGTATGATATCATCAAGTTGCATGGCACCTTACTTGGAATATGAAATTGGCTAACAACAAGCAAGGCACTAGTATATATGAGGCAGAGAGCTAATCGAGCCATCTCATCATTCCTTACTATTTCACCTGCAGATGGAGGTCTCTCTTACACAGTACATAGCTGTCCCTGGGGCAACTATTCTTATCGGATTGTTAGTACACTGGGTATACAAATGGGTTAACCCCACATGCAATGGAATCCTTCCGCCCGGCTCCATGGGATTCCCGGTTATTGGTGAGACCTTCCAGTTCATCAAGGCAAGCCCGTCCTTAGACATCCCAGACTACTTCAAGCTACGGATCAGGAGGTATGGTGTGTGAGGTTCCGTACTTGCATTTGTGTGTGTGTATATGTGTGTATTTGTAGATGCCCCCGACAAATAAACAATAATGTAATTGAACATCTGAAACTTATTTTCATTGAATAGAGGTAGAAGTAACTACCTTCTTTTCGATATTTTTGTGCATAGGCGGTGTTTTGTCCGACAACAATCCGATGGTCGACAGTATAGCTTGCTCAAGCCACGCATGCACACCGTTTGATGTGAAGAGTCGGACATGAATCGTACAAAAATATATAGCAGCGTTTCCTTTCTTTTACAGCTGAGTAGGTAGTAGCTATTGTTTGAAAAGAAGCCCTGAAATCTTATTAAGTTTGCGAGATGTGAGCGACGCTGCACCGCTAGCAAGTGTCCGGCACCCCCAATGGACCGCTGGGAAATGATTCCCAGGGACCATATGCCTCTGCTTGATGTACATGCCATCCAAAAGAACCATGTCCTAATGTTGCCTCCCTTTTCTTCCATTTACGAATTGGGAGAACAACCATGTGGTGAATGCGAATCGCCGAGAGCACCGACTTGGCCATATTTTCCGTTTGCTCCCAAGCCCAGGAAAAAAACTCCGGTGGCCAATCACGCACACACGCACCATTATATCTTTGTTGATTTGCACACTTGAAATTTTCATTATGGCCTTAACTTCAAATGAACTGCTACGCCACAACAGATACGGTCATCTTTTCAAGACAAGCTTGTTCGGTCATCCTACGGTGTTCTCTTGTGATCCGGAGGTCAACAGATTTATCCTTAAGGAGGAGGGCATGTTCCCGATTGGTTATCCTGCGGCAGTTCAAAAAATCTTCGGTAAGAAGCGCATTGACGCGTTCGTAGGTGAAATCCATAAGTTCACCCGCAAGTGTGCTTTCACGATGTTCGGCCTCGACAACCTGAAACAGGCGCTGCTTCCCGAGCTTGAGAAGGCTGTGAAAGAGTGCCTCACGACGTGGGCCACCAAGCCTAGCGTCGACGTACGTAGCGGCGCCCAAGATGTGAGTTTCTTTATCTTGATTATGTTCCATATATTCGAGTGCCTCAAACAATCCATTTTGTTTTTCCTGAAGATTTTCTTTGAGATGGTAACTAAGAAGTTCCTTAGCTTCGATGTCGCCAAGTCGGCTGAACTGAGGCAGTGCACCGAAGCACTTTTCAATGGATTGCTCTCCTACCCAATATATTTCCCTGGGACATCATTTTACCGCTGTATGCAGGTACAAATATTACCATTTGTTCAAAAAAATATAATTTCCTAGCTAGGATCTGAATAGTAGAAAAAATCTAACTTGCACTAGATATATGAAACTACTTGAACTAAAATGAAACAAAAATATAATTAAGATGAATATCATTTCCATAAGTAATTTATTTAGATTTACCAGTAGTTTATATTCCAGACGATGTTCTTAGATAATTGTTTGCCCATACCAATTTCTAAAAGTCTTTGCCGATATGTACTGGCAGTGTTAGTAGGTCAAAGCACTGAAAGTTTGCATGTACGTACTACTGAAGGCAGAACGTGAAACCAATTCATCTTTGTGCTGTTGTTAACCCAATACTTTCATGTATACAGGCATGGAAACAAATGCAAAAGACAATCCGTGATACACTTGCAGATAGATTGCGAACACCTCACGAGAAACATGGTGACCTGCTAGACCTGATGGTGGAACAGATGCATTGTGAACAGCCATTGATAGACGTGGGTTTGGCTGTTGATATTGTTTGTGTATTAGTATTTATCAGCTTCTTTACACTGGATCCAATTATCGTCATGGTATTCAAGTCCCTCCATGAAAACCCAAAAGTTGTGCGTGCTCTCAAGGTTTGTTTTATTCTATTAAATAAATCATTAGTTTGCACTATTAATATTTACAAACCTCTCACCAAAGCAGTTAAGATTCTAAAATCATACACCTTTAATAGGAGGAGAACCAAGCGATATTGAAAAACCGGAGTGATGGGCACTCTAGGCTCACATGGGAAGAATGCAAGTCACTGAGATTTACCAATCAGGTCACAGTGCATATCGTTGTAATTGTTGTTATAGGGGCAAATGGTGCTTAATGGTCTAGTAACAAGTTTACATGGTTCCTAACATGACTATCATACTTTCACTTCAGGTGACAAATGAAATTTTACGACTAACTAATTTTGGGTTAGGAAGTTTCCGGAAAACTCCAAAGGATGCAAAATTACATGGTACAAATCCATGAATACTCCAATGAACTTCATTATAATGTATTTTTCTTAATTGGCGAGAAAACACTATTACGCAGTAAACAACTACTTCCATAGTCGTAATTGTTTAATTAGTTTTTTATTTTTCTCCATCCAGGTTATACAATCCCGGCTGGATGGATAGTCATTGTGAATCCCATGGCAGTTCATCTCGATGCGGAACATTTCGAAGATCCACTCAAGTTTAACCCATGGAGATGGATGGTTAGTGATTTACAATTAATAGCTTCATTCATGTGATCATACTGATTTCCGTGTTTCATGGTGGAACCGAGATGGTTCCGTCAAGGAACCGAAGTGAGCTCAGAGCACAAATCATCGCAAGACGTTGATAATTCTCTAGCTCATGTGTCCGTTCTTATCAGAAATTCAATCTTTAATATTGGTTTAAGTCACATTTTTTCAAGGGCTAAACTGGATCTATTGACCAGATATTGGACTATAGGTTGCAAGCTCTATATCTTACTAGCACAATGCCCGTGCTTTGCTACAGAATAGACGGCAATTCCATTAATAGGTTTTGTCGTATGCCTAGGTTGTCGTGGCAGTGTCACACCCCTGAAAAGTTGCGAGCGGTGTGACGTAATCGGGTGCTTGTCGAGGTGTGCTTAAAGTAGTCGGTTGGTGTTTGATGACAATCGGTGCTTGTGTAGAATTAGAAGTTGACTGATAGGCTTATGTTGCGTGTCGGGATGGTCCGGTGGTGCCGTTGGTAGTGCCGGGGATGGTTAGTGTTGTCCCAGGTATCCCGTTGTGGTCTGAAGGGCAATGCCTTACTTCCAAGAGGTGGCGAGGGGCACTACGAGACGGTCGTAGAAATCATCATGTGCCCAAAGATCTCGAGAATGAACAATGACCCCAATGAGAACTCCGACCGATGGTGCGGCGAGAGCCGCCGGGATACCCACGGACATGGGGTGGGGGACGTCTCCCGCTCCCTATGGGGTCCTATCGGGTACCTACCCGACTTGGAGCGGGTGGTGCCCCAGCGAGGCGAGAGGTGGTTTCGACCCTTAGACAACAACACATTTACACCACTTGGACTATGTGTGGCATGACGACATGGATGGGGTTCGCAAGACTGCGGCGTGGTCGACGACCATCGAATGGGAAACCGGGCCACCACTGGCCGGCATATAAATAAGCTTCTCGTATATTTTCATGGTTTAGCTCTCACTCATGGAGCTATACGGTAACCAACCGCTAGCGTCGTACTCACTTCATCACCTAGATAGGTTGGAACACGTAGGTAAGTAACAACACATGAGTCGGCTGGGTACGTGTGAGTAGCGTGTTGTTTGTTGCTTTTCCCTTGCTGCTAGCGGGTGGAGATAGGGAGCAAGCGGTGGAGCGCGAATCGGATAGGAAATGGAGTACCACGACCTGCTTGACCCGGACCTGGTTAGCGAGGACGCAGTGCCGCTCCCGTCCCGTCCGCTAGTCGCTGAAGGTAGAGGATGGACTCACGAAGCGGTTCTTTTTTTTCAGCCTCCGCTAGCCACTGAAGGTAGAGTATGGACTGACGCGGCGTTTTTTTTCAGCTACAGTTGATTGCTTTTGGTTTCTTACCGAGTGCTTTATATCGTGAGTTCACCATATTATACTCGCGTACACTTCAATGGATATTTACTAGGCCGGCCCGCACCAAACGATCACAATCGATCGGGCAAAGTCACGCTAGCGATGGATATTTGCTTAATTTTCGTGGATAATCCCTTAATAGTAGTACTAAAAATTGGATGGATAATTGGGTTAGTTGAGGTGGATATTGTTTGTTAGTGCATGCATGCGATGTGTTTGTTAGTTCTGTGTGTATAATAGGAGAGAGAAGTGAAGTGGATATTGTTTGTTAATGCATTCATGCATGTTAGTTAGCTCTCGTACGAGGAGAGAGAAGTGGAGTGGCATTTGTCCCGTAATTTTTTAGATGTGTGACACCGCTTCACCGCCACTGTAACCTTAATAGTAAAGATACTTCATTAACTATTGTGACGCATCAGCAAAATATAAATGAAACCATGTTAATTTTTTTTTTTTGCGTCATAGGCCTAAGTGTACCACATACCCCTACTTTGAAACAATTTCCCGAGACAGTCATATCATTATACTCTAGGCGACGTGCAACCACAAAACATTATGTTGTACCACATACTCCTCCTTCTCAAGAGAAAAGGCTAACTTGACTATTTTTCGCAAATTTCTAAACGCAGGATGACGCAAAGTGTGGTAGACTGTTAAAGAACTTTATGCCATTCGGAGCAGGCATTAGGGTGTGTCCTGCAGCACAGTTTAGCAAGACTGTAGTTACACTTCTCCTTCATGTTTTGGTGACAGAGTACAGGTGTGCTTCTTTTGTAGCTCAAAACTTATTACTATCTTTTCCAGAATATATTACAGTGTTTAATGATGCATATTAATTTACTTTTTTTTGGTTTTGTAGATGGGACGAAATGGAATGCCCAGATGCATTCCGCACCTCAGATGTGATGTTTCCCAAGGGTTATCACATCCGTCTTGAACCAATCACGGACAACCAAATCAACTAATATGAATGGTCCAGGTAGAAAGGACGTTAAACACGTGCCAAACTTCTGGACACACGATCTAAATGGGAATACCTATTATCCATGTGTCGTAACGAAATTAAACTGTTATATGTCGTACTTAATGAAGGTTGTCATGTATGTGTGTGTTTTAGCATATACGAGTAGCTATTCCTACTTGAAATATGTTTGTGTCTGTCAGGTTTTAGCTGTTTCCTACAATTATTATTGTGTAATAAGACATCTTCCTAGAAGGCATTTTATGGAGACCAGTATATATTTTTTGTAAAGTTACATTATTTCCACAAGAATAATTTATCAGATTTGTACTATTGAAAAAACATGCAATGTTACTTCTTTTCCGTGGAAACGTTTCGTTCGATACTTTCATGTGTCGCCTCTCCCTCTACAGCCAGTGCGCGCGCCGACAAGTGGGCCAGCTAAATCTACTGAATTTCCGTCTCTATGAGATCCCTATTCGAATTCATTTCTCTGTAACGTACGGAGGTACATGTGGATATAGACACCTTTACTTATATTTTGGTTTTCAATAATTTTGAATATTTTTAATACTATCTCTCCAAATTAATACCCGGAGTGTACGAACTTTGTTCGGAGACTTCAGACATTGAACATATGAAGGTAAGGGGAAATATTGGGTCCGATGCGCACTAGGAGATAATTTTACGGTTGTCCCCCATTTTCCGCCCCTCCAAATACTTCATTGGACATCGCTGCCCCACCTTATCCTCATTTCCCAGCATTTGCGACCGCTCGAGATCCATTGCATGGCTGGAGTCTCCAAGGTCAGACATCATCGCCCCTCCCTCCCGTAGCAGCGCCGCCGATCAAAATTGACCAACTCGCTCCACCGCTAGTCAAACTACACTTTCAAGGCGCCGTTCCCCTACTTTTTCGACCCACCACAGTAGGAGACATCGCCGTTTGCACGAGTGTGCCAAATACGAAATACTCCACATCCTTCATCGAAAGCATGGTGTTATTACAATAACCAACTCGTTAGTTAGTAAGAGGGATTATACATTATAGTCCATTTTTATCCTCAACTAGCTGTAGTGGTTCTTTTTATCCAAGTGAGAACCTTCCTTAATGCCTGATTTATTTGCAATTCTTGCTGTGGTGAACTCAAAGTACGTTCTATCTGCAATACTATTTTTATATGAATATGGTTGGCAATTATTTATCAAGAGGATCCGGGTTCTTAAACCACTTCAATGGAATTATTATGCAATATGCACATTGGATGGCATGTACCTCTCACACTTCCTGCAGTTGTATAGAAACTGTCTAACTATTTTTTGGGGAGTTGGTCTCTTTAAATGACATACTTTCGTATCTTCCTGGATTGACTAATTTTTTCCGTTCGCTGTGTTCTAGCTTAACATGTCCTTCTATAACCAAGCTGACTAGTTCAAATTGGACATAATCACATGAGACACTCAGTTTCCCGATTTATTTCAGACAATAGTGCTGTTGCTCGCTATTTCTGTGTTATCACTAAGAGCAGGCGCATGCGCGCTGCCTTTTTTACCGCAAAGTACAGAAATACAAATTAAACAAAAATCTAAGGCTACAAGATCATACATCGCTCAGATAATTAAGGAGTATTTGTGTATAGGGTTTAACCTATGCACACTATCAAGACTGGGGCTTCGGCCCGATGTAGATGTGTCGCGTTGGATCGAAGGTTTAATTTGGAATTGAGCATCCATTCTAAAAGTGGAATTTCTAAATTAAGAATCCATCAAGACACTAAATTTGATCGGTGGAGCCAACTGGATATCAGGATATCATACATTGTTGTGAAATGAGACTTACATAGACTTGCAACCTAACGAAGGATCTCATTGACTTGATTTGTTATCGTTAACCAATTTAAAGTATCATACCGAGGTAACGTTTAAAATATCATATTATTGTAGTCTACAGGTAAGGTATTTAAGAAATATCCATGACATCACAATGCAAATACTATAAATTCGTACAAGTATAAGACAGCTAACAGAGAAAGGCAAATTTTTTGAAAGAGCTTTCTAAGTAAACAGATCACATGTTATAGCAATGACAAATAAATATAGTTGAAGACTTGGAGCATATGACAGTCTGATCTATTTTGTCTTCACTGTCTAGACATTTGGTATTGTTATGTTAAGTACTCCATCCGTTCACGAATGTACGACATTCTACCTGCTCCCTCCGTTCGGAATTAGATGACTTGTGTTTGTCTAAATAAGGATGTATCTATATCTTTTACCTAATAATAAAGACATTAAGACTTCCCTGGTTGGTTACTTGGTCGGTCGGTCCGTCATTAAAATTATCCCCAAAGTTGCAACCCGATTCTTGTACGTACTGGATTAAGGCTCGGTTAATTAGTCCTGGACATCTTCGATTACAACTCGCCGTCAGGACTATCCAAACCAACTCCCGTTCTACCACTACCACCTGTACCCACCTGGTCTTGGGCCACGATGCACGCTGGTGGTACGCGTGGAGTAGACCCACGGCGCAACGTTCTGATGAAGTCCTGCTCATCCGATCCTAATCAAGTGCATGTAAAATTAGAAGTGCTACCCTAATTACCTAGCGCATGCAAACTAGGCTCACGTGATGATTTTGCCAAGGACAAATAAGAAAAGACGAACACCATTTATAAAGATGATTTTATTATACTTAAAAAAAAGATGACTACCTATATATCTTTTATTTACCTAATAAATACCTATAATAATAATTATTATTATTAATAATCTTTACCTAATAATAATAAAGGCGTTAAGACTTTCCTGGTTGGTTGGTTGGTCGGTACGTCGTGTCTTTTTTTCACGGGCTACTCCGGATCGGTTCCTATACGTACGTCAACCCAATAGAAATAGAAATAGTGTTCTGTTCAAAAAGAAAACCTTGTGCGTAATATGACTAGGAACCCATGTCCAGGCAACTTTCTTTATAAGCAGCGGATCTAAGTTGTTTCACTTGAAATTCAAAAAAAAGTTGTTTCACTTGGAAATTTATGACAGGGCGCGACAAACACCATGAAGATTTTAGAGGCACCCTATTCTTTGATGTGGACGCTGGTGGAAGCCGAGGCCCACTGGTGCCGGAATTTCAGAAGGGTGGAAGACGCCATCGGCCGGGGAGAGCGATCATGTCGATGGCCAACTTGCAAGAACCTCCTTAGGTAGCTCCACATGGCCCCAGCCCCACGCCCACTTCGGCGCCGGCGAGAGAGCTCCCGGCGCGAGCCTCCATGTCACGCTCGCCTCGGAGAATATGGCTGTGCAACGTTCTTTATCTCACCGGCCGTCGGCATCTCCCGACGCAGCTCTTTGCGTCTGCCAGCTCCATGACACAACGGCAGCCCCATACCACGTTATCGCTTGCTCCCGGCGGAAGCGGTGACATGTGCGCACGCCATCCTTTTACCCCAATGCTCCCGAACTTATCTGTAGTTTTCGTTTGATTGTTTCCGTCCATCTAACGTGGACTACTCCTCCAAGGAATGAAAATGAAAATTGGATCTGAGTCCATCGTCAAGACACTGAATTCCAATAATTTCATCACTGGCCCAGAATTGACGGAATTGGCGTTCCGTGGCCCTGCAGCTCAATGAGCCGGTTGTGCCTAAGCATTGATTTATGTATGTAAAATGTCTTTATTATTTCGCTACCTAGCGTGTACGAAAGATGCACATGAATCAGAACATCGAAGCATTCTGCTAGATTGATACGTACAGAAGGGGACTTTGCGCTTAATTTTGCTAATTTAAAATAGAATAGCCAACTTCTTCGCCATCAACAATTCGGAGATCATCGATGCATTCTGCTAGATTGTCAAGCTCGTCCAGATGCATCGTCAACCTATGACAAGTGAACTAAGAACACTTTGTGTGTAAAAATATGTGAATTTCTATAGAGGAAATTTATGTGACCTAAAAAAATCCTGACTCGACTCGATGACCACATCTGTGACTGCAATGTAATACTTCTTACCTTTGATTTTCTTAATACACTTTATCGTCACATCTATCCCGACAACACCGCCATAACAATGAGAACTTTTTTTTGGTCTTCGCAATACAGTTTTTCTCCGTCGCAACGCACGGGTATTTTTTGCTAGTAATAAAAGATGTCTAGATACATCCATATTAAGACAAACACAAGTCATCTAATTCCAAACAGAGGGAGCAGTATTTTGATATTGACTACATACATACTAAAATGAGTGAATTTATATACAAAATAAGTCTAGATACATTTGAATCAAAAAATGTCTTCTAGAAGTAGACTGAGAGAGTAGTTAATATTTTTATTGGTTAGGTAAACTAAACATTACCAGAAAAGATCTTCGAACTATCATGATTAATTAAGTAACATCAAACAGAAGCATCACATACCGAATCATCAGTTCATA